>VDFB02205233.1:0-68662 GCA_007258455.2 Sequoia sempervirens | reverse complement strand
AAGAATATTTTTGCAAAGAGGTAAGTTTTTCTCATTTTTTTTTTTGTTTTACAAACCAAAAACTTTGTTTTTCTTTTCTTTTTTCCTATTCTTCTATGAATGTATGCATTGTGCAAGATTCAAAAGAGCTAGGTTTTCAAAAATTATTATATTTTGTTTTCATTCAAATTTTGAATGTGTTGTTTGCAAAACAAATTGCCATAGGAATCACAATGTCAATGGGTTCTACCTCCGGCTCCATAGCTAAACCAAACCCAAAGTTCAAAACAAATGCAAATTCTCCTCTATGGCAGTATGTTGAAATGATAAGACAGCTTCCAGGTGGTGGTGGTTATGTTTGGAAATGCAATGGGTGTGATGTTCAATATTCTAGTTCATACCATAGGGTGAAAGCACATTTGTGTGGCATAAGTGGAAAAGGCATCTCACCTTGCCCTGGAAAGAAAGATGCCCCTATTCAACCTGAGACAGTTGCAAAATACATTATGGAGCAAGAACTAGCAGATCAACGGGAAGCCCAAAAAGGAAATCACCCCTTGTCAAATAAAAAATCAAAGGGAATGCAGCCCCCATCTAATCCCAATCCCAATATTGTGGTAGAAGACCTCCCATTTATGGCCATTCCAAATCTTCAAGCTCAAAGTGCACAACCTTTTGCAAACAAGAGAGCAAAGGGACCTTTGGAAGTTGCATTTCAAAATGAGAGTAGAGCCCTTGCCGACCAATGTGTAGCAAGATGCATATATGCCAATGGATTATCTTTTAATGTTGTTCGTTCTCCATATTGGAAAGAGATGTTGAGAGCGGTTAATGAAGCTCCAAAAGGGTACAAGGGCCCAGTTATGAGAAGGTGCGTAGCACTTTATTGGAAAAGGAGGTTGAGTTGGTTGAAGATGCATTGAAGCCTATAAGAGATTCATGGGTTGAGACAAGTGTGTCCATTTTTTCAGATGGTTGGAAGGACTCAAAAAATCGGCCTTTGATCAATGTCGTAGCGGTGTCCCCTAAAGGGGCAATGTTTTTGAAAGTTGTGGATTGTGAGGGGCAAGTAAAAGATGGACAATTTATTGCTAATATTCTCATTGCAACCATTGAGCAAGTGGGAGCCCGCAACGTTGTTCAAGTTGTAACGGACAACGTGAAGAATTGTAGAGCTGCAGGGTTGTTGGTTGAGGAAAGATATTCACATATCTTTTGGACACCTTGTGCGGTCCATTCACTCAATCTTATGCTGCAAAAGATTGGGAATAAAATTGCATGGATCAAACAATTGTATACTGAGGCTGAGGACATTCAAATGTTTGTCACCAACTACCACTTGTCTCAAGGGATCTTTAGATCATTATCAAAATTGGTGCTATTGAAGGTAAGTGAAGTAATATTTACATTTGTCATTTTCTGATTTTCATAATTTGATTGTGCATTCTAATTTAAATTCTTCTTTAAAGTTTATTTTTAAATTTTTTTTTTTTTTAATTTGCAATAGGTTGCAGAGACCCACTTTGCCTCTAATACAACCGTCTTGAGACGACTTGTGAAAGTTAGGCAGGCACTTTCTAGCATGGTGATTAGCACCAATTGGTCTATATGGAGGCAAAGCAGCACTGAAAGAGCAACAAGAATTAAGAGCATGATATTAGATGACTCATGGTGGGATCGTGCGGAGTATCTCCTTAGCTTCACTGAGCCCATTTTGAGTATGATTCGCTATACTAACATGGACAAGCCATGCACTGGAGAGATATATGATGGTATAGACTTAATGCTTGAGAAGATCAAGTGCACCATAAATGCAAGAGAGCAAGACCCTGACGAGACTTTCTTCAAACAAGTGCAAACAATTGTTGAAGAAAGATGGAACAAAATGACAACTCCATTACACCTTGCCTTTGCATTGACTCCAAAATACTTCAGCAGTCAGCTTCTTTCACAGCCAGGAAGGCTTCCTCCATATAGAGATTTAGAAGTGGCTGAAGGATACAAGGCAGCATTTGTGAGACTCTTCCCTGATCAAGATTTGTGAAGTGTAGTCACGAATGAGTTCACTGATTTTGTGCACTCAAATCATCTAGATGTTGATGCCACCCGTGATAGGTTCTTAAAGGATGCTCATAGTTGGTGGTACTTCCATGGACAATACTTCCAAAATTTGCAGCCCCTTGCAATCAAAATTTTATCACAAGTAAGTTTAATAAATTTTCATATTTTAGTTTTAAAAGTTTCATAATTTCATTTATAATTTTCTAATTGTTTACTTTGTCTTCATAGGTTGCTAGTTCATCCGCATCTGAGAGGAATTGGAGCACATATTCTTTCATCCACTCGGTAAAGCGCAATAAATTGCTCTCAAAAAAAGCGGAGAACTTAGTATATGTGCATTCCAACTTGCGTCTCCTTTCACACAAACAACCTGACTACAAGGAAGGGGATACAAAGTTGTGGGATATAGTCCCAGAGGATACTAAGTTGGATGCTTGCAGTTCCCACCATATTGCATATGAGGAGTCGAATATCCAACAGGAGCATGGGCACAATACTAGTGCTAGTGATGGTGCCATTGGCACTACTTATGATTCATCTAGTCTTCCTACTTCATCTAATGTCAATGTTGACATTGATATGGATGATTAAATGATTTAGAGAATCCATTTGATGATTAAAACTTTAAAAGTGTTGTAATATTGAACTTGAAGTTTGAACAATGAATATTTATCATGCATGTTTTAAATGACATTCAAGTTTATGGTGGTTTTGTTGTTTATATGATGTTATGTGATATTCTAATCCTAATTCATGCTTCTAGGCTGCATATATATATATGTATATATATATTTACATGTATTTGTAATTTGTACTAACGAACCGAACCCCCGAACCCGAACCTGAACCGGCAACTTAGCTTGAAAAAGGGTTAAATCAGACAATTAAAGCAAGCAATCAGGGTGGGAAAAAAAAAATACTTGATCATTTGAAATTCAAATAACTACTCTCTATCTATCATCAGATCCTATTCAAACAACTTAAAATTTTGAAAAAAGAAGATTTGGTAGTGCAATAGAATATACAACTCATTATGAGATGATCAATACAAATTAACTTGTCTGAAGATGTGAAACAAGCAACAACTAGATGGTTTAATCGGTTGCATTTTCAAATTTAAGATGAGTTAATTATTGCAAAGTTGTATTTTACAAACAAGGAATTTTGGTATGCAATTGGAGTTGTTACACTCCAAAACAGCCCTGCACTCAACTTTGAAATATGACTTGGCAAAATATCCTCAAAGTGATGGAAGACAATCTTAGGGCAGAAACCGGACAGAACACTCAATTTAGAAAGTAAAGAGGACATTACATTGACATTTTTATAACATCATCCTATCATTTATGGCATTATCATTTTTATTTCTTTTTACTAAATCTCTACACACACCACCATTATCAACATCAGTAGGTTGCACACACTCAACTTTTCCTACAGTTCTACTTTTGAGGCTGAAAATGCTATCCTAGGAGACTGATTGAGGCAATCTCCCAAATAGCACACCCTTTTCCTCGTCCCCAACATTAACTAAGAAAATCCCAGATCTAGAGCATGATGAGAAGAATCTGCAAGCAAGAAAGGTACAACGGATTTTAGGTGCACAACTAGTGAAAATTCATTGTGTCAAACACCAACACCAGGTCCAGCAGGCAATGCATGCCCAGATCCAGCAGGCAGCAACGCCCAAGGCTATCAATCAGCAATGCCCAAGTTTATTAGGCAGCAGCACCTAGATTTTCAAACATCAGATATGACATTTTCTAGGTGCGTCAACTTGATTTTCCATTATCTTTCCTATAACCTAGATTTGTTTGCACTTTTCATTTCATAGCTCCTTTACTTGCATTTATAGCTCAGAATGATATAGTTTCAATTATGTATTTTTGTTTTAAGAAAACACTTAGAGGGTAGTCAATTTTTTATCTCACTTTCAAGTCGCATTGACTAGCATTGAAATTTTAGTAAATTTATCTCTTTAACTTTATCATGCAGAAGAATTTGACCAAAAAGTACTTCAACATGATAATCGGAATGTGATCTCAATGATATGTTATCTCCATATTACACTTCCATGGTAAATGTCAGCCTTCATATTTATGCTCTAATTAGCCATGTAGGCATGGCATGGATTCAATATCCACCAACACTTGGATGGCACGTATCAACATCCCAAGATTCAAAGAATTAGATTGACTGTTGACATTGTGGCATGTCAACATGCCATGCGTTAGAAGTGGTCTATGAGAGAATATATTTGACACACATGTCAGCAGCTCAAGCATTCAAGTATTCTTAGCAAGCTTAAATTTGAAATCAGCATACAAAAAAGTGTGCTTGCAAGAAAGTGATCATGCATGAATATTGATGATAATCAAGGTATCCTGATTTTATCATGTGTCCAGGTGAGCAGTTGTCAAGTTCCATGTCTAACGAGATAGCAAGTGACTTGGACAGCAACCATGTGTGGGCAAATACCACAAGATTCATATTATTCAGCAAGAGAAAGTTGTACCAAAACCATGTACCTGTTTGGCAAGAATATTGCACAGGCCAATACCACAAGCAATAACAAACACAAAACAATTACATCTGAATTGCAAACTCCAACTCTAAAAACAAATGAAGAAAACAGCAAAATACACAAACTGACTAAGAAAAACTTATCATTGTTTTTCGTGATGCAAGATTGCTTTATTAACTAAGATGCTAATGCATCAGACACCCTAGGTAAGAAACTGAACCCCTGCTCATAAACCTTCTAAAGAACCCTCAACATTGTAAGTTTAACCATAGAGGTGAACTTTTGCTGGTGTCAATCACACTGTTTCTTCAACAGCTCAGTTCTTCCACTTGACCAAATACTCAACATACTTCTTGCCTTTAGTCCTCTTGGCTATATAGTATATTATTTTCTGCAAAATGCACACGATTTCTTCCTTCTGCTTTTCTGGTATCATTTTCTTCCAATTTGGTTCATCTATACTTGGGCTTTCCTTTGCCTCAATTTCTGCTTCTCCATTTGCATGAAAGCTATATAGATTAGCCATGTTAAAAATAAAAAAGATATCCAAATACTGTGACAACTCAATCTTATATTGGCCAATATCTTCTTCAGCACTCTACATGGACCAGTTTTCTTCCTACATAACTTGTTATATGTTCCCCTTGGGAACCTTTATTTTCTGAGAAGCGCCAACATTAAGTCACCTTCTTTGAATTCCTTCACTCTCCTTTTCTAGTTGGCATGTTGCCTATATTTCTGACTACACTTGATCAAATACCCTTGCACTCGTTGATGAGCATCCCATATATGCTCAGCAAACTGTCCTACTTCAACACTCCTGATATGGGTGTCAATTGCACTCCACAGCTTGGCAACTCTTTTTCGGCTACTCCCATACATCACTCAGAAAGGTGTTTTGCCAATACTCCTATTCACTGAATTATTGTACATGAACTCTTCTTGCACCAACAAAATATCCCATTATTTGGGCTTGCCCCTTATTAAGCATCTCATCAAATTTCCTAAGTTGCGATTGACTACCTCTTTTTGTTCATCAATCTGTGCATGATAAGATGAGCTAAAGCTCAGCTTGGTGTTTATCTTCTTCCATAGTGTCCACCAAAAATGACCCATGAGCTTGTTATTGTGGTCCAAGACAATACTCCTCAACAACCCATGCAACCTCACAATCTCCCTAAAATAGAGACTTGCAATATGCCAATCAATTGTACAACAAAATACCACTAACTTAAAAATGTAATCAATTGTAAACTCCCTAGAACCCTTGTAAAACAAAATACCAATAACTTAAGCTAGAACCAAAGATTTTACAAATTTGAAACATGATCAGATGCCTAATTATGATCTTTGCGTTAAACATTGACTACAAAGTCTAGAATTAACAGAATATGGTGAACTTGAATTTGTTCGAAAATCCAGTCATTCTAGGTGCTAATTCATTCCAGACAACACTCAATGATAAGGACACATCAAATACAAGACAAATACGTAGCGATCCATTGCTGATCCAAAGCAGCCTTAATGTCAATTACAAAAAGATTTTACATAAACTGGCCAGACATTTCTCCACCATGGGGTACACTCCTGACATCCAAAACTAATTAAAAATTCGCAATGGTACAACAAATGTGAAGTTGAACCCAAAGATGTATCCCCAGAAGTGTGATGCCTAACAATGAAGAAACAACCTCTAGAGAGCAGTTCCCAAGTATTTCTTTCACAAACATTTACACACATCACTAGCATAAATTTATAACCTAAACAGAGCATTTGACACCAGAGAGTACTCAAATGACACCAAGAAATATTAAAATGGTGAAAGATGCAAAAACAAAAGCCAAAACTTCCATTTAATAGCATATGGGACAAATATGAATCACTCAATGACTAACATTTGTCCTCATCTACACTATCCAAGCACGAGCTCCACAATAGAAAATAACAAGGGTCTGCAACAAAAAACCAATTTCTATGATGTCTCAGCATCCACAGTGGCAGGCAAAGGATTTCCAATTTAGCACATAAATTGTGCAACTTGAAGAACCTCAGGGTTGAATTGACTATTGGAACTAGCACAAATCTCCTCCACAAATTCTTATTTTGTTCAAAATTCAATCTCTGGATGCATATCAACTTAACAAGTTTTGAACACCCATGAGAAATATCAATGGCCTATGGTGCATCCACAAAGACAGATGTGCACTCCCATATCCCCCAACACACCAGAGAGTCAGTAGCATTCCCTGTGAGGCATAATCTTGACAAACTCCCGAGAAATAAACCAATAGCCATCAAAATATCTCAAAATCACAACAGCTGCATCAAACCACTCCATAGATATCTTGAAACCAATGAAGCACTATCACTTGCAGAACATCAACTACAAGCTATCAGGGAATCAATAGTACTGAGACCCTCTAAAACCATTGCAGGCCCTACATATATACCTCAGATGCACCTTAATTAAAACCCAAAACCCACCATGCTATTAATTGAATAGCAGAAAAACACCACATAAATCCTCATATCATAGCAACTCAAACACAAAAACAGCACCAAAGTGGTGTGACATAAATCCTGACCCAATCTCACCATTAATTGGATTTAATGATACCTCAGATCAATTACTTTCCTCCTTCAAATATCAAGAATCAGTCAAGAACTGCCGAATCACCCACAAAAATCCCAGGTGTACAAGCACTAACATGCCTATTTACAGTACCACATTGCCTTGGGCCACTTTATTCACAAATGCCACTTGATGTATAAACCAGACAATATAAAATATCAAACATGTTTACAAATCAAACCAATTGGATGTCAAAGTCATTAACCTGGGGTGAGGCTACATCTAGATGCAGCATCACAAGAAATTGGACTTCATACCACATTAGGTCCACAAGTTCATAACAAAACCCTAGACTTCAAAGCAACAACACTCAAACCCGAGCTTTCCACAAAACCAGATTTAAACATACATTAGGTCTAAAAAGGATATCAAACCCCTTTGGACACTTTTAAATGACTTTAAACTTTGATGAAGGCCATTATGGCAGTCATTTCCACCACCTTCAATATAAACCAAAGTTAAAACTTGCATCGGGTCTAAAGAAACCTTTATTCCATCAACTAAAAAAACAATACCTCATGCTGACATAAACCAGATAGTTCTCATTCTACTTGGTGGATGTATCACTTTATAAGCCCTATTTCAATTGACATCGGGTTCGCCAAGGCATCAAAGTCAAAAGACTTGAAAAGAAACTAAAAGCCTCTTATATTCAACATGGAGTGAGGAGTTGACATTTAACATGTGCTTGCACTATCCCTCAGAAAGATCATTTCATTAAAATAAGCAAGCCCAGATTTTAAAAAATCACTTTTTGGCTGAACACACCATCCACGTGACACATAAAACACTACTTGTTAATTGATTAAGTCTAGGTCTTCATATCCACCATGGCAAATAATTGTTGAAAGCAGCCTCTCAAAAAACTTACTAAAACTCAGACCCAATGTTTGATTAAATTGATATACAATACATTTTGGATCCACCAAGGTACCAAAGTTCCCAAACTTCAAAACTTATCAAAATCTAGACACAATCTTAGATTCAATCAGATTTCAAACCAAATTTGGTTTGTTTCTCCATCAAAGCACAACAATACCAAAAGGACAAAAACTTCTTGTCATATAAATTTAAAGCCAATATTATGTTTATTCCAATTAACTTGTGCATTTGAGTCCACACCATAGTTCCACGGAGTTTCGGGGACGGGGACAAGGGGACGGCAAGGGACGTGTCTCGGGAACGTGGGGACGAGGGGTCTAAGTGTGGGGGCGGCGAGGGGACGGCGGGGGGGACGGCAGTGAGGGGGCGGCGAGGGAGCGGTGCGCTGAAATACATATAGTACTTGAAAAATTAGTTGTAAAAAGATGTATAACTGTAGAAGCCTAAGAAATAAGTAAAGTTTAGAGTTTAAACACATTGCAATGATTTCATTGAACTAGTGAACATTGAAACAATGAAAATATACTTAATAGACATTGGAATGAGAACTAGATGTTTCATAATTTGAATTTCATAATCATGATTCATAAAGCCAGATTCCACAACCTTTGGAATGAGAACTAGTTGTAAATCCAAATTCCACAACCTTTGTCAGAATCCTCCTACCTGTAGGCTGTTAATATATCGATTAAAAATTTAAATGGGCAAGGCACGGGACTGTTAGAGTCTAGACTGAAATTCTGAATGCCTCAAAGAGAGGTCATCTTGTGGGATGCAATGAAGTGTGGGCTTGCTCACACTTCATTGCATCCCACAAGATGACCTCTCTTTGAGGCATTTAGTCTAATAGTCCCTTTCCTATGCTTGCTGCATAATGAAAAACACTCATTCGATCCCTGCCAACTACATAAAACTCAGGGAGCTTTGGACGAGCATGGACATCCAACAAGCATAAAAAAATGAAACAAAAACAAAGCCGAAAACCCTCCTCATACCTGGATTCAATCATGGCTTCAGTCTTCAGATGCCCACGCTCAGCCTCAAACTTGTGTAAAGTGTATACACTCGGCCAAAATGAAGTATAGTTGAAAAATTAAGTCAAAATATTTCCATTTTGCCTTTTAAGCTTTCAAAAAGACTTTAAAATTTAAAATTTATAAATTTTAGCTTTTGTTTTTTAAAAAAAATAATCATTTTTAATTGCATTTTAAGGGGGACGTCTAGAAGTCTCCTGCATTTTGGGGGACGCCTGGAAGTCTCGGGGATGTCCAGAAGTCCCCTCAAAAGAGAAACGTCTAGGAGGCGGCGGAGAAACGGGGGGACAGTGAGGGGACGGCGGGGGGATGTTTCCCTGACGTCTCTGCGTCTCGTAAACGTCCCCATCTCCGAAACGGCTCCATTTTTGGGGGGGACGCGTCCCTGTGGAACTATGGTCCACACAAATCCAAACAACTACTAATGGTTGCAAGAACCACCAAGAGGATGCCACTTGGCAAAATCTAGCATCACTAGAAGATTCAACAAAGCTCTCCCATCTACTCGCGCTATCCTTGGGACTTAAAACAAATTAACCATGAAGTGACCAAGGTATACAACTACCCCAAAACACACAACTTAACCAAAAATTAAAATACAAGAACTAGGACAACAACCCAAGGACATAAATGATTTCCACCCAATGGCAAGTAAAACTTTGAGTCATCCCAAGAAAATAGCTTTAAGGTTAATTCAAAGCAAAAATATAGATAGCTTTTAAATTTTAAACATTGCCTTAAAAAATATCAAACCCAAACAAAGCACCTAAACCAAAAACTTTTCAAATTTGAAAGGGACAATAACATAACCAACACAGAGAGTCCCTTGTCTTTTGGCATGGAATAAAATGTGCTATCTTTAACATCCCATCTACAACAAGAAAAAACTAAATCATTACCACACTATGTTCACAACAATCCCAACACAAAGCCCATGCTTATGTCTTCCCATGGTTTCTGCAATATTGCTAAGGGTTGCTATGGTATTGTTTTGCCTGCTCCCCTTAGCAAACAGTTAAAGACTTAAAATTTCTACATGAATTGATGTACTTTTGCTTCCATTTATAGCCAATGGTAGCCTTCACTTAACAATGCCAATGTTTTGTCAATCCCAAAGTGTCCCACTGTCCTTCCATTATACTTCTCCCAAATCAGATTCTCCCTCATTGATCCTTGCAGTATACACAATTATTACTTCTTAAACAACAGTTTGTTTTAAATGAAATAATCTAGCCACTGAGTCCTATCTGTTTTGAATTGAAGTCTATGTTTGTGGGATACAACTCCATCTCAAGTCTTACTATTTCAACTCTCATCTCTATGAGCAATGAACTCCTTCTCAATGTATCAACTATGTTATTGGATTTACCACTTTGATGCTTCAGCACAAATAGGTAATTGTACAAGAATTCAACACATTTTACATATCTTTGATTCAACTTCCGCTGGCAATTGGTGAACTGCAATGTTTGGTCATCAGCATATAACACAAATTCTTTCAGTTCTTGAGCACTTCAATGATGGCACAAAACTTCTAGTCGTATACTGAATCCTTGTGCCTTGCATCCTTGAACTCTCACTGAAATACTTGACGGCCCTGTCCTATCCTAGAAGTTCCATCCAAGGATATCGGCTCCAAAAATGGGCCCCAAAAGATGGATCATAAAATCTTGTTCCAAAAATGAGTCCCGTCTCAAAGGCCAAGGTCAAGGGTTTAGGGTCTAGGGTCCAGGTTCAGGGTTCAAGGTCTAGGGTCCATGGGCCAGGGTCCAGGGTCCAAGGACCAAGGTGCAGGATTCGGGTTTAGGGTACTGGGTTAGGGTCCAAGTTCAAGGTTCAAGGTCTAGGGTCAAGGGTTAAGGGTTCGGGACCCATGTTCACAGTTCGGGGTCTAACAATTGGGGTTTAGAGTCTAGGTTTAGGGTCTAGGGTCCTCGGTTTAGGTTTAGGTTTTAAGGTCTAAGATCCAAGGTTTAGGGTTCAGAGTCTAGGGTCCTAAGTTCAGGGTCCAGGTGTAGGGTCGAGGTTTCGAGGTTAGGGTTCAGGGTTCAGGGTTCAGGGTTAAAGATCCAAGGTCCAGGATTCGGGTTATGGGTTTAAGGTTTAGGGTTCAGGATCCAAGTTTTGCGTTCAAGGTCCAGGGAAAAGGGTTCAGGATTTAGGGTCCATGCTCACGGTTCAGGGTCCAAGGTCCAAAGTTTAGGGTCCAAGGGTCCAAGTCCAGGGTTCAGGGTCCAAGGTTAAGGGTTCAGGGTTCAAGGTCAAGGGTCAAGTGTTTGGAGTCCAAGGTTCAGTGTCCATGTTTAGGGCTCAACGTCTAGGGTCTAGGGTCTAGGGTGAAGGTTGAAGGGTTTAGGGTTCAAGAATCAAGGTTTAGGGTATGGGTTCATGGTCTAGGGTCCTAGGTTTAGGTTTTATGGTCTAGGGTCCAAGGTTAGGGTTAAGGGTTCAGGGTACAGGTCAGGGTTAGGGATCAGGGTTCCAGGTCCAAGTTCCAAGGTCCAAGTTTCAGGGTCCAAAAATGGGTCCAAAAATCAGATCCAAAACTCATTTTCCAAAATTGGGTCTAGTCCTGATGTCCCATCCGATCAGTTTCACGATTCAAGGTCCAAGGTACAGGGTCCAAGGTCCAAGATCAAGGGTCGAGAGTTTAAGGTTCAGGGTTTAGGATTTGGCTTTAGGGTCTAGGGTTCGAGGTTCAAGCTTCAATGTTCAAGCCTCATGGTTTAGGGTGTAGGGTTCATGGTTCAAGGTCCAAGTTCAAGGTTCAAGGTTCAAGGTCAAGGTCCAGGGTCCAAGGTCTAGGGTCCAAGGTCTAGGGTCCAGGCTTCAGGGTTCAAGGTTCAAGGTCTAGGGTTACTGGTTAAGGATCAAGGGTCCAGGTTTAGGGATCAGGGTTCAAGGTGTGGGTTCCAGGTCCAGTGTTTAGGGTCCAAAAATGGGTCCCAAAAATTGGATCCAAAACTCATGTTCCAAAAAGTGGGTCTCGTACCGAAGTCCCATCCAAACTAATCATCATTGACTCAGCACGACTCCAATTGTTGTACCACTCACATTGCAATCCACTTGAAATACTTTATCAAAATCTAGCAGTCCCAACACTAGTTGCTCTATGACATGTGCTTCAACATCTCAAAATTCTTTTCTACAACAATAGTCACTTAATTATTTGTAATAATCCCTCATTGTCTGTGATAAGTGCGCTGCTGAAACTTTTGATGAACTTTTCAATAGAAACTCACTAACCCATGGAAACTTTGAGCCTCAAACATACTCTATGGTGTCAGCCAATCCAATATCACTTTCACCTTTTTTGGGTCAATCTTAATCACATTTCTTTAGATAGATCAATAGTTTTTTCTCCTTCAACCTCTGCAACACTTGACACAAATGGTCTATATATTCTCTAGTCTTACTAAGATGAGTATATCATCCAAATATTGAATCACCAATTAGTTGATGAAAGGCTTTAACACTTCATTTCACGAATCTCATGAATGTGCTTTGGGCATTTGTCAAGCTAAAATGGCTTGACTAACTGTTACATCCCAAATTGTGACGTTACAATTTACCATTACTAGATAGAGTAAATGTGAATTCTGGAGGTGAATTAATGATGCTTGTACCTTGTTTTCAATATGAATGTTGTTTCATTTGATGTTATTCTTGGTGAAATACCGCATAAAGGAGAATGATAGGTTATTGATTTGTGAATAATCTAACTTTTGAAATGTTTCATGTATTCTGCTTTGTTTTGAGCATATGACTTCCGTTGTGTCACGGTGTGCAGGAAACAGGTTCATACCTCCAGGCAGAGGAGAGATATCACTCGGGGAGGAACTTGGTCGGTTAAACAGTAACGACTACCAATTGGGGATACACACACATATTATAGACTGAGTAAGCTAAGTCATTTGTTGAGTTAAGGGTAAGTCACCCGTAGGCTTGTTTATTGCCATTAGGAGTCGTATCTACTTCTGAATGCGTGAATAAGTGATGCTTGCCAGTATAATCATATGGGGAATAATGTTTCTGGTTAGAGGTGGGCATGTGTATATGTATATATATACATATAAATACGGTATGTACAAGTGTCCATAAGTATATTTATGTCGATACAACGTATGAGAGCAGATGGATATGCCATACGTGTGCATCGATATAAATGTATTTATGAATACGTATACATAAAGGAGGTATACAAGTAAATATACATGTATACATACCCACAACCAACCTGTTATATATATGTGAATATGAATAAATATTATGATGATATTACCTGGGAATCTACGTATATACATATATATACATATACATGGGTACGTATAACGAAAGTATGCTGACTGGCTCGCAGTTTACGTACATGTAATTTAAAATGTATATGTATATACATGTATATATATGTAAAGGTAAATATATTTATATATTTAATATTATATTAAGTATGTATATAATATAGTCTTTACAAAATATAAATATGTATACGAGATTATTTAAATTATTAAATTTAAATAATTATACGTAAATATATAATGTAAATTAAAACTATATTATATATATATATATATATATATATATATATTAATATAATAAAATAAATATATATAGATATATTTTATTAAATGGAACTGAAAGTCAAATGAAGTTTAAATAAAAACTTTATTTAATATCATTAAGTGTTGAAGTGAAATCACGAATTTGAAATATGAGACGTTTTTCTCAAAAATGAATATTTCATTTAAAAGTCGAAATCAAATTATTGTGACTTCAAAATTAAATCGAATATTATTGTCACAATTTCGCCAAGATTCAAATATTTCTTTTTTGGAACTATATCGAAATTATGAAGAGGAAAATAAAATACGTTGTTATGAGTTCATACCGTAAAAATGAAAATAGCGAATGAAATGGAAATGGCGCCTGTAGAATCGCGCGACCAGGGCCAAGTTAACTGAATAACGGCTGAGATAAGTTCAAGTGCAGCCAGAATAATGGGAAAGGTGGACGCCATCTGACCAGGGACTTAATCTTGCATTAAACCGTCACTTACCCTTACCTGTTGAATCGCGCCAATACCAAAAGGTGTCGCGATTTTATGAATTGGTCATGTGCAAAATAAACTTACCTCATTGCTGTCAGCAAATGGAAGTCGAAATCTTCTCTATAGGGCAACACATTTCTCATTTGAACCATTCCAAACCCCGTTGGCAGCTTAGACGCCTTGGAAAGAGGAATTGGTTAAATCTTGAAACACTATATAAAGCCTACAAGGCTCATTCTTCAAAACACGAAATTAGAAGTTGCAAGTTTGTTTCTGTTCTCTTCAAGAAAGTTTATTTTGCTGTGAAGTGTCCAAAACTAGGCTGAGAGTGAGTTTCTCTTTGTTGTGAGTATATACTGTTCTGCTGTGAAGGTTTTCAACAATTCTGGAAACCAGTAATTACTTGGCAGAGTAGTCATTTCTGTCATTTGCCATCTCTTTGAGTAGCAAGTAGAGTTCATCTTCTGCTGGATATCCTTTGACTGGAAGTTGAAGGAGAAGTAATTTTCTACTAGAGCAGCGACTGTGGAAGCTAATAACAGGCATGTTGTTTCTTTTATGTTGCTCTGTTTTGCTGCTTTGATAATCAGAAGATAATCTGTTATATGTCTTTGTTGATAAAAGGTTAAGAGAAAAGATTGTTTTGATTGATAAATTATGGATTGAAAATTTGTAGAATGATTCCAATTATAAATAGATAATTTGGGAAAGAGAGATACAAATATATGCTTGTGCTATTAGTTTTGCATTTATTAGTAGATGGATTTACTGATGCATTAAAGATTCAATAGCATTATTTGTATTGACTCCATATATGGAGTGTATGCTTGTGTATAGCTATTTAATACTAGGTATGGATTGAGGGCATTTAATAAGCTACAAGTCACAACTAGTTTTAAGTTAACTTAGTCAAGTTAATGAAGCTCCCCGCATGAGAGTAACCAGTATAAGGGAGATAGTTGTAGGTACTTGTTAAAATGATCTCCGTTCTAGTAGTTAGATTGTTGTAGGAAGTCTAGGGTACGGACTACCGCGATAGACCAACCTACGTGTAGTGTAAGAAAGCCTTAATGCAAATCGGCCCTGAGTAGTGTATATGATAGATGACCTTCATTCGAAGTACTGAATGATAATACTTTGGCCAAAGTAGTGAAATGTACAACTTCCACTTAGATGTGAAATAGTTGAGACTACACTGTCAGTTCATTGTGATCCCGAAGTACATACTAGTTCAAGAGATGTCGTATGCACAGGACCTAGTTATGTAGGAACACAACACTATACTCAGTTGGTAATCGTTAAAGGATACCCTACCAATCTCTTCTTCGAAGGGAGGGCCATCTATCTAACTATAGGTGTGCGGGGGACCGCATTATAAGTCCATGGTTGGCGGAAAAGCGCCCGAGTGATGTTTCTCCTCCCCAGCAAGTGGCCGATGTACCAAGATTTGAAAGGACGGACTCCTGGACCTTCTTACTACTATTTGTTCTAAAGCTCATTGGAGCTATGTTAGTTAAGGTATGTATTCTTGTTTCATGTACTTGTGAAGTAATTATATTGAGATGGAATCTTTGTTGTAGATTGATATAGCAACATGTTCATGTATTATCAATAAAGAAAAGGAAAAATTTTATTGCAATGTCATGATAACACGTTTACATACTTGAAGGATGTAAATTATGAAAATTTTAATTTTACCGAAATGGTCGGGCTGTTACACTAACCACTGATATAGTCAATCCTTAGTCTCGAAGGCTATCATCTACTTGTCCCCCACTCTGATGTTGATCTCGTGATAATTGCTATCTAAATCTATTTTGGTGAAGTATTGTACTCCACTTAGGCAATCCATCTAGTCATCCATTTGAGGTAGTGGGAATCTATACTTGATTGTGATCCTATTGGTGGGTTTGGAATCCATGTACATCCCCCTTTCTCCTTTTTTTGGCACTAACACTGTTGGCACCACATGTTGGTGCTCAAAGTTGTAGGCTCCCAAATCCCTAAATTTTAGGCTAGTCCTGACAACTAGGGGTGTCAAACTTAGAATAAGTAGCTCACAACTTACGATTAGGCAAGAAAAACAAAGGACCAACTAGTAAGGATGGGTAATTCCTTCTACTTTAGGCTTTGCTAGGCCAAGAGGGGTATTCCTTGAGGTGTTATCTTGAAGATAATAAAAGAAGCATGACATAAAAATAGATTCTAAAACAAACCATGTCCATTGCATAGGGAACTCCAAATTGAATGTCACTAAGCACTTGTCTACTAATTTGTTGATACAAGGACCTTATACCTTCATTAAGCAGATACACAACCATATAAAGAGCCTAAAGATATTTTCTTATTAACCCCTAATGATGTTCACCTTTAAATACACTCATACATGGATGCAAAGAAAACAACAAAGCACACCACTCTTAAGATAACGCTTGTAGAAATCGCTAAGGTTAAATAATGTTGATGGGACTATTAACACTATGTTTGTTAGAAAAATTATTCTTCTTGTTTTCATGTGTGGTGTGATGGGTGGTTGAGCATATAGCTGACAAGGTGCCTTTATCTAGTGAGGACAACAAAGTCTACATTTTCAAGACTAGAGGATAACATGAATATAACCCAATACAAGATACCTTAATGAAGGCAGCAATAAGGACTATACCTCTCAATCCCATACATAAGCTAGGCTCTATGCATGCAAACTGACAAGCATATGAAATTGTAAAACAGCTTATTGAATATACCTTAGTTATCCATGAACAAAGCTACAAACTTCTTGTATTACTTAAATAAGATGCCATACAAAATATTTGCACGGGATTTTATTGCCTTCCATTGACAAATCAGTCAAAGACAACACTCAAATCAGCAAATGTGAAGAGGATCAATAAGAGCATCAAAAGTCCTTACAATGTTCATTGAGACAATAAAAAAGATGACAAATTCATGCATTAAATCATTCCTTAAGGATTACAATGTCATATTACACCGTATGGGAGAAAAACCAAAAAATTATGGTCAAAATGCCCTTAGCCAATCAGAGGAAAGCACAACAATGTTCAACAACTCTATCTCCTTTTGTTTCTATCTGCAACATTTTTTTCATCATCCTTAATGCCATTGAAAATCTATGTATGTGTGTGTGTGTGTATTTCAATCATCATCAAGTTGTCTTGGGGGAATAACCATGATCATCTATTGGTGTACATGTCAGTCATATCTACCTATGTCAACTTCACGTGGTGTTGTGTCCATGAAACCACACCTTTGCATCAACAACCATGTCCATTTGTAAATTAACCATGTCTTTGTAAGATTCCCCTACCAAATGGACATCAATTTTTTGCACTTCTTCCCAAGTTCTCTAGATGAACATTTTGTCAAACGGTTTGGATGCTATTGATTGTAATCAATTGGACTTGTCTGAATGACACTTAAATGATTTCTTCAAGTTATCAAAGCATATTACTCAAATAATCCCATTGGAAACATTGAGATTTTAAATTAAACAGTTTGCACACTATCATCCATGGCAACTATGTACAACAGAATTTTATTTGCAGCCTATGATAAATATAAGAATAGAGATTGTTATAATATCATCCTGAGATAATCGCAGATTAGGTGAATCTACAGGTCTGAAATCACATAGCTAGCACACCCGTTAAGCTTGGAGCCACACTCAAATGGTCGTCCAATTGTATAGACTTGTGGTATCGACCAGCAATATCATCACATAGCCACACCCAGCTCCCACAACATATACCTGATGACAAGGTGCTAGCAGCTATAGACTAATCGTTCCAAGGTCCCGCGACCCCCCCTCCAGAAATAGTATCGCGCCTTTCCTTTCAGTGACGACTCTTAATCGATTGAGGACTATGCAAATCATATTAAACACAGGCAGCTTGTATGATCCATATCAGCGGCCATGTCAGCATTAACTTAACACTCACAACTTCCTGGATAATGGCATGCCATTTAACCTTCACGATTTTCTTTGATATGACCCATTTCAGAGGTGGCGACTCAACTTGTAGTTATACAGCCACTTAATTCAAACTTCTATAAGTATATGCTGCTGGAAATTTGGCGTATCCTCTAGACATGTGCGACTCCCTTGATATGCCCAATTATAACGTATTGATTGAACTTGAAAATATGCGACTCCTTATTTTAAACACCAATTAATTCACTCTACGCACTTAATCAGTTCTGAATATTGACAAACTCTGCCCACAAGAATTCGATGATAAAACACTAATCGGCCAAATTTCTCATGCCTAGACTATATGAGGTTGGCAGCTAAAATTTATTACCAGATCCAAAAATACCTTATTCCCTCTATGGTGTCCATATTTGCAGCACTTGCATAGTGAAGGAACTCTGAAAATCTCCAAACTTTGGAATCCAATCGAAGCATTGAATTTTTTCTTGATAAAGATTTTGCAAATTTCTGAAACCTCCCGAACTGATCATTGTAGCCCAATGCGGATTCTAAATTAAATCCACTTGTAGATAGCATTGGGTTTTCGTCCAACACACCAAAACCCAAGGGTCCCAATAATAAAAATTCCAAAAATAATAATCTCCTTTCCACCACCTTTTACATTTATCATATATTTTGCCTTTCAAAAGTAACTTTATTTAATATTTTATTTAACAATGTATTTAATAAAGTCACTTTAATAATAAATTAATTAATTAAATATAAATGTTCAAAATGTTACTTAGGATGATTTAATATTTAATTAATTAAATTAGACTTTGTTGCGTGATCACTCGAAAAACGGGGACATTACAATCTTTGAGGGTCCAATGGGTACATAAAGGCATTTGAGAGTCGCCTACTACCTTACTCTTTTCATTTGATGCAATTAATGGAATGATCGACCATGCGAGGTAGGTAGGCTTTTTGTCTCAAATGGCAAGGATCCAAGAAATTTCATGCCAAAGGAGTAGGCAAGGAAAAAGCACTCCGCATGTCTGAAATTGAGGATTCAAAATTTGGATACTCAAAGGATACAAGATAGATATAGAATTTTGAGAATCAAGGGTTTGGGATGTCACATGACAATTAGCTTGAGGTATGAAAGCATTAAGAATCATGAAGGTCCAAAAGGAGGCATGGAGAGGAACAAGGATCAAGGAATTTGAGTTCTCACTACCATAGGAAGAAATGCATGAAGGGAAAAGAGATTTTGAAGGCCTAAGAAAATGCATGAATGGAATGGCGAAGGTCAAGTATGTGTGATGATGAGTTCCTCAAGCATGATGGTACGAGAAATCTCAAAGGCTTAAGGTCAAAAGCGAAAGAAGCAAACAAGAGGAAAATGGGAGTGTGAGGAAATAGAGAAATGAATGCCAAGGATGTAGGTAAGAAAATCTCCAAAAAAGCAAACATAAGACTTGTCATAAGGTAGGGGAACATGATTCAAGGCATAGTTCGCGGACTCTCTAGGACTTGCCGCGGACTCGGCGGACTCGGGAGTTCGTTGGTGAGCCGAGTCAACTCGCCACAGACTCGGGAGTCGAGTCCAGGAGAATCCTAGGTCGGGACTCCCGAGTCCGACCTCAGGACTCGACTTGGGAGTCCGTTGGTGAGCCAAGTCGACTTGCCACGGACTCAGGAGTCGAGTCCAAGAGAGTCATGGGTCAGGACTCGGGAGTCCCAACCCAGGACTCTCCTGCACGGCTAGGAGTGAAAAAGGGTTAAAAACCCATGTTTTTTTTAACTTTTCTTTCATTTTAACACTCAAGGTTGTGAAATACAGGTCTACAAATTGATGACTATGAATGATTAAATTTCAATTATTGAGTGTTTGATGATCATATGACATGTGTAATCTTTGAATTATGAGTGTTTGATAATCAAATTAGGCTCTTATGTTCTCTAAATCATTAATTTGTTCTTGTTTTTTTGTAAAACTATGGTTTTTTTTTTTTGTCGAGTCCTAGCCGAGTTTTTTCCCGAGTCCTTAGTCCGAGTCATATTTTTGGGCTGCCGAGTCCGTGGCGAGTCCGAGTTTTCCAACTATGATTCAAGGAATTGGGAATCTGAGTAACATTTGGACAATTTTCATTAGGCATGCTAGCTAAAAAAATTTGAAGTTTCATGAGGAGGAAGCATGACCAAGGGTGAAGTCGAGAAAAATGGATATCAAATATTGCCAAAAGAAGTGCAAACAGGGATGAGAAATCCCAAATGCCCATGGAGAATGTGTGGATGAAGCAACAAGGATTGAGGAAGTCTCATACTCGATGCACATGAGGCAAAAGGAAAAAGGAGCCCGTTGAAACTCGAGAATGCATGATGATGAGGTGCTCAAGCATGATGATAAGAACAATCTTGAAGGCCCAAAAGACAACAATGTCCAAGTTCAAACTTTGGGCTTACAACATATGCAACACAAAGTTAAGTGAATTTCTGAAAGCTCGGGCCCAAAAGAAAAGAAGGCTAGTGGGAAGTGGGGAACTAGAAAACGGATGCGTGAGGAAAAAGATGAAGAGGGAACCAGCAAAGGAAACTTTGAAACACCAACAAGCAAGGCAAAGTGGGGTTTCGAGGAATCAGGGAATAGAAGGTAAAGGTATCATGGTATGGAAAATCTCAAAAACTCACCTGAAAGTGAGAAATTGACCTGAACACCCCTTTAAATATTTGAACTTTTGCAACTTTGGGCACATGACCAAGATATGAGTGAGTGCAAATCACAGCACATGAATGGAATTTTACCAAGGAGATCCACTAAAAGAAATCCATGATTAGTTATCTCTAGCTAGAAAAGCTAAGCCAAAGCACTAGAGGGGCATCAAACTTAGCAAATTTTGAACTATTGGAGTAGGTGCCAACATTGGTTCTAGTTGGGGATGTGTGCCTCCTACAAATACAGTGAGAATCGTATTATCTCTGAGGTGCAAATCAAAACAAATAAAAAGGACAAGGCCAATGCAAAAACAACCACAAAACGAGACAAAAAACAAACAAACACAAAGAGAAAATATATACATAGACTACAAGAAAGACAAAACTGTCAAGAGAAGTATTGCTTGAAGTGTTGATTACGGATTGGCAGCTCCATGAACTCTCCATCCAAGCTCTAGAGGTAAAAAATGCCCTAACCACATTTGTCTACAACTTGAGAAGGTCCTACCCATAAGGTTTCAAACTTTCCATGTTTACCCTTGTCTTCAAACCTTGCATTCCACATGAGGACAATGTCCCCCATCTGAAAAAAACATCCTAAGTATAGTAGACAATAGAAAAAAAGACAAAATAATTAGGACTGAGTTTTGAAAGCACACTGAGAATTAATTGTAAATATTTTTTCTTGACCTTACAATCCTCTAGTTGTAGCCTTAGTGATTTGAGTAGTGAAACAAAAACATGAATGTGCCCATAATTTCATTTTCTAGTTGATAACCTTGTATTCATCTATTTTGCTGAATAAATATTTGAGCTTGACCCATAACTCATTAGGTTTATCTGCACTTTTAATGTGAAAGAGAAGATACAAAGATACAACTAAACATAAGAACCCATGAGCTTCATCACATTTATTAAACATCTCTACATTGTTTTCATCTTCATTAAGTTCTTATTTTGTTCGCCAAGTTATCCTATACAAACCCTTAGCCCACAATAATATAGTTATTTTACTTTTACATGTAAAAAAACTATAAAGTATCCATATAGGGATTTATAGTTGATCCATCACAATGAGAACAAGAAAACAGAGATACAATTAAAAACAACCCAAATAACCCCCCACTAAAAAAACTGTTTTTGGCACTTCTTAATTTAGTTCAATTATAGAGTGTCCTGATCACATACTTATAGCTCTGCAATGATTTTAGACAATTGCAGGAAAAGGGCATGCCAACACCACTGCTTGGAAATTGTTGACACCATGGCATTGTGTAAGCACAAGAACACAGCACTACATCAGTGATGCACCAACAACACTAATGTGTGCATTGTGCACAACACAATTGTTTTTCTATTTATTTTTTCTCTGCCCACCTCATACTATGAGTCGTCCACATGGCCCAAACTTGGTAAAAAAGTGAAGCTTTTGGAAATGATGTCCAACTTGGATTTTGACACGTGATTCTATGCTTTTTACCACTCTAGATGCAATGGTGAGCTCAGATCTGCTCTTTCATGCTTCTAAATGAAGTTATCTTAAAAAATTAGAGACAAAAAGCAACTTCAAACCCTTGTTAGCTTGGTATTTGGGTTTCCAATATGGACAGAACAAAGAGCTAAACCAACTTTCTTGAATATTTTGGGGATGACAACTCTCTCTCCAAGAAGTGTAACTCCCAAGGAATGAAGCAATACCTTACTCTCTGAAAAGGGAAGTGTAATTCGTAAGAGGACAACACCTCTCACCCCAAATTACATAAGTAAGCTTAACCTACAATGTAATAAATGCAAATCTACATTGACACAGACATTCACCCCTCAAAACGATATAGTATAATTTTTTAGTAAATGGTTGGCTAATTAGTGTTGTATCTCACAAAAGCAATGTCAAAAATAGTATGATAGCATTCAAAAAAGTAATATGAACAACAAACCATATACACCTAGGAAAACATAAAAAATGAGATTGACAATAGATTCTCTATTAGAGTGTAGAGCCCATTGATGATCCTCATAACTGTATAATTTTGCTTTTCCCTTTCATTAGTTTTCTGCTCCTTTTAACTATATTACCATCATTAATTTCTCCTCGTACTCATTATTGTTTGCAAATGGAATAATTATTATTACTTTGGTTTTTAAGGAAACACATAAGAAATAAGTATTATTGAATTAAGTTTAAACAAACTACTAACTTTGCCTTGCTTATTTCAGCAGTCAATTTTGATAACAATGCAGAATTTTGAGGTGTGTAAGAGGCTAGGATAGATGTGTTATGCTTGGGTCTATGGAGTAACATATGAATGAACTTCATCAACCATAACCTATAAACTTCGTGAACCACTATCTGAAGACTTCGTCAACACCATTGTTCAATACACTTCTATGGCTTTTACAAAGCAAGTAGATAGTTCAATCTGTTGGTGTGGGCCCAACTAAAACAACTGATAGAGATTTCCAGCTGACCCAATATATATTTATATGTCTGTTAATATATCAATAAGTATGTAAATTGGATTAAAAAATAAATCCCCTATTATTGCAAAAAGATATTCTATTGTGTTATTCTCCCTCAGTTCAAGGGATTGATAAACTCTTCCAAATTATTGCTGCTTAAAACTTTTATTATAAATATGGCCCTATTGCCATGTAGAAGATATAGGGAAATATGGAGTGATGATGAATAAAAAAAATTATAAATATTTCCTGGAAGCAGTTGTTGTTTGTTACTGAACTTTGCTAAATAGTTAAAAAACACAAGAAGATACTATGCTGAAGAGAAAGGGCCCACTCAATAGACTAGCCAATTCCTAAGTTCCTTTATCATTTATTTAGGCCCATATTTAAGTGCAGTATAGCTCAAAAAATTGATTGCATACTTGGATTACTCGCCATTAGTCATTGAGGAACAATTTGTATTCACGAAAAAATTCATTTGTTTAGGCCTCTAAATTCACTCCCAACGTTTTCCCAAGTATAGCAATCGAAGGGCCAATGGTTGGTCATGTAGCAGATGGAGTGCAAGGGTTAAAGAGGGGTGGAGCCAGAAACATGTCGCATGATAGCAGGTGAAGATTTTTGGCAAGGATTTCTTGTATCCCTGTGCAACCCATGGTAGGGTGTGCATGCAAGCATCACTAGCTTGACTAGCATGTTGGGCATAAGGCACTCAAGCCCATAGGTTAGGGGGCCAAATCCCTTGCTAGACCTTTACTAATCTTTACAACATTTTGTTTGTAACATTTACTTTGTCATGACCTGTTTGTGCCAAAATGCAATTTGCAGTGTTTTGTTAGCAACTTTTTAAGATTGCTATTGGTCTATTTTTACACTTGGTAGCATTTGAGATGCCACATGGCAACCTCCTATTGGTTCCATTTAGTTGACCTAGAAAATGAAAATTTGTAAAAAATTACAAAATATTGGACTGAGATGGCCAAACATGTCTCATAGGGCCAAAAATTTGCATGTTTAGGGCTTAGGCAACTTATCCAGTCGATGATTCCATTAGTGAGCTACAAGTGGCAATGACATGTGAGCAGTGTAAGGCAATAATCACACAAGTAGGAAAAGACAAATCTACACAGTTAACATACCAAACAATGACAAGTGATCTGATTGAATATCCCCCACCAATTTTCAAATTTAAAGTTGAAGCCTGTGTCAAAGGGAATTTGTTGCTCTTTGTACCTAAACTTCAAATGAACAATAACATTACCATATGAACTCCATTTAAGCCTGTCTTCAAACCATTGTGAAGTATTTTCAAAGTTCTTTAGTCCTATTTTTATCAGCACTTGCAGGCTTCTTCTATGGTCTTTGTTTCTGTGAAGATGGAGAGAAACTTCCAGGGGTCCCTGCATTAACAATGTCAACCTCTAAACAAGGAAAAGGTAGAAAGCCTCTCTTAGTCAACACATCATGCAAACAAGGATAGGATACCCAGTGAAAAGCAGTTGATCCTAGCAGCTCTACACACAACACCACTGCTACAAAAGGCAGAATGGAAGTAACAATCACCCAAAGATATGGACCTACTTCACATTAAAACTTGCAGCAAGGAGTAACAATAATTCAAAAATTAAAGATCCAGCTTTAACATTACAATTTGCTTGCACATAGCCCAGCCATAAGGTATAACAATTAACTTGGAATTTTTTCCAATATCTTTCTCTTGGACATCACAGTCACATGCATAGGCCAGAAGGAAAATCATTCCCATCTTCTTATTCACATGACCCTGTCCCTTTATATTTTATTCACATACCTGTATATCTCCTTTTCGCATATGTTTGTCATTTATAAAAAGAAATCAACCACCCAATAAAGAGTTGCTGCCAGCACCGAAAAGGTGGGTGAATAAAAAACTAGCAGAAGACTATCACTACAGTAACTGCCTATCAAAGATGATGAATACCCACACCCCACTGGAAAACGCCCAGTCATAAAGTTCTGTCGAAACAGCAATTAAAAATATCCAGCGGAAAGGTGCTGTCAGAAATCACACCCAGCAAAAGTAACTGTCACTCAGCCTTTAATAGGCTCTGTCCAGGACTGTAGGAGGAATATTTCCCACAACCTGACTAGGATTGTCCAGAAAATAAAATGAAATGCCTATCATACAGACCCCAGTAACAATTACAGATGTGTCTAAAAAGGAATGCCACTTGGGGTATAAGAGCCAGCCATAACTCCAGCTCAGCTCTAGAGCCTGAAACAATCATATAAGACAGCATAGACCCAATAAAAAAGTCAAAATGAACCTAAAAACACATACAACAATTAAAACAAAAGCCAAAATTGATCAATCATTGTTTTTGGGTGACATAGGATCATGTGTGTGCCTTGCTCCTGCGTCACAAAAAGAGAAATCTATATAGGTATCAGGAAAGACAATGTATTGGACAAGAAAGTCAAAGGACAAAAAGGTAAAGATTGATTAAGCCAAAGGCTAAATTGTAAGCACTATGGTCAATGACAGCTAAACCAAGGGCTGAATGTACGACAATGTGGTAAGAAAGTGAATAGTGTGCAAAAATAAAGAAACAAGCATATAAAAGAATTAAGACCTCCATAAATGAAAAAGGTAAGAGTGAGAGATAAATAACTTAGATCTTGTAGGGGCATTAACCTCCCCTACGGCTTAAACACTTATGTAGAGGCGGCTTTAAGTGAAGTTGAGCAAATAGAAGAAACCCTAATAAACCACAGCAAAGAACTATAAAGACTTGGTATACATCAAAGGTGGATCTCCTATCCTGGAATCTTCAGAAGTCCTTATGTGCAACTGTCTTCCATTGAGAAAGCTCCCTCCCCTATTCCTCTAAAGGGCAGATGCGAGCATAAGCAAAGAGGTTAAGTGATTTCTTATTTGCGGAAATGGCAAAGGGAAACCTATAACTAGGGGTCCAAACCCTAAAAATGCATTTCCAAAATGGCTAATATCATTATCCTGATTGGCAATGTTAACTAGGCAAGGGAACAAATAAAACATGATCGATCAGGCTAACAATGTTAGTTAGACAAGGATGCAGATAGAACCTCATTGACCAAGCAAACGATGTTGGGCAAAGAGAGGAAAGACAGGGCTGACAAATGATGAAACAAGATGGCAAAGATGTTATGACCCCGGCAATGGGTCAATAAATATAAAATAGATCATTGTTATGATAAGTTTCACACTAACTTTTTTTCTAACGCATTCAATTATTGAATCATTACTATGACACATTACACCTATCTCTCTACTCATCAAGTAGCTAGAAACCTAACTTATATGATTCGGTTCAACAAAACAAGTTTTAAAGACAAACAAAATTCCTAGACATGACCTATACATCCAAGTTTGTTGCATTGGATGGCCTACATGTCGCAAACAGGAATCAAGGTCATGTAGTTCTCCTAGACACTAAGTGTGCTATTTTTATTTGTTACCCTCAATTTCGCAAAGTCCCTTTTCGAATATCCTATCTTTGTCAAAACAAATTTTGTTAAGTATTGTTGTGTTGTCTACAAAGAATTTAATATTCATAAGTCTCAAAGCAATTTCCATCCTTATTAGATCTTTGAACCTTATACAAAACATTATCAGCCTTTGGAAAATTTCTCAAAACCTTCCTAAATCCCGATCAATGAAGAATGGCATGAAAAATGTCTATCATTTAAAATTCTAAATGAACATCGATAATTTGAGTTGTTGTCACAACCACATCATACCATAACAAGGTTGTCACAACCACATCATACAACAAGAAGGTTGTCACAACCTTGTAAAAGGTCAACAGATTCTTTCTAATGCTTAAGTTTTTGACAAGCCTTCAAAGGCCAACAGTTCAAAGACAAACTGTTCAACAAAGAAGTTGTGAAAAGCATGTTGAATTGAAAGCCAACATTACGTTCACAACCTATCAAAGGCTGACATGTTTTCAAAGAATAGTTTCTCATTTATCAACAAAATCAGTGGTTCTCACAACTACATCAGATGCCAACAAGGTTGTCACAACCTTGTAAAAGGCCAACCTGGTTTTGAAAACCTCCCAAATCTCCAACAAGTTCCACAAGGTTGGAAGTTTCAAATAGGGAAGAATAGCCAAGCAAAATTTTGATGAAAATAATGGCATCTTTTAAGGTTCTCACAACCTTGTTAGATGTCATCATGGTCTCAAGAACCATTAAAATCTTTGATACATTAGGGAAAGCAAGAAGATATAAAGCAACTCATCAATCTATTTTAAAACACAAAGCCAATTGAATTTTAAAGGAGCTCCCATAACCTTTGCCATTGAACAAAGTCTATCATTCAACCAAAGCTCATCACACTCACCCAACACCAATTATTCCTATGCAAATGCCAAACTGCATTCACAAGTAAGCCCAACCAGTTTGCATTAAAATTCGCCTACAATATTTATCCCTTTGTTTTCAATCAAATGATTTAGGTTTTTTTCTACATCATTATCAATTTACAATTGTTTCTTTCTATAGATCTTTGCAATAAAACCTAAATCCATTAGCTGCCTCATGAACTATAACTCGCTCTGTTATCATTCACATGAATGTAAATTGCCTCTATTCCTAATCTACCAAAAACAACTCAAAACCCTAGCTCGCATCTTTTGCATGTTGGCTAAGCTTGTTACATCCCTTTTGTCTTGAACAAGATTAGGGCAATGAAATTATGGTCGTTATGTTAGTTGTGATTAACTACCTTTCATGAGAATGTGAAATCGGGAAAAGAATTTTCAATTTATATGTTGTAACTGCAAATATGAATGATTTTCTTATATATGTGAATAATGAATGTGTTGATGAGTTTGTATATATATATATATATATTGAGAACGGTCTAACCCTAATTCTTTGTCAAGTGGTTGCAGGATTGCCAACACCTCGAGGGAGAGGGAAATATCATCAAGGAGAGGTCGTAGTTTATAAAGGATCAAAATACCATCAAGCCATGATTTGGTGTAAGGTGGCTGCAATGAAGTTGTAACCTTGGGATATATCTCTCTTAATTAAATAATTATCAAAACGAGTCAATTTAAATTGTGCTTCATCGAATTTCTCTAGAAGTCTTATAATTAATCTTAAGCGCACCTTGGGAGTTATTAATATAAAATATTTAAGTTAAAAATAAAGGCAACCTCATAAGCCCGATGGTTAAATATTAAGGTTAAAATAATAAGTTAGCTGGGCGTCAATGAAGATGGGAGGTGGTAACTCCCCGACCTTGCCACCACGCATGTTGAAACGTCCAAAAAGCATTCATGCAATCGCACGCATGGGGAAATCTTGGCTCAGGTAGATTTGAGGATGTTTTTCTCTTATCATTGGCATTCACTCACTCTCTCCTTTCCTTCCTAATTCGCATTGGCTTAGCATTCGAGGAACTTTAGCTTTCTCTTCGCTATCTTGTGGGAGCGACAATCTGCTTAGCTCCTTATTCTCTTTTCTCTTTTATCAATCGGCCTTTGTTGTTTTCATTTCTCTGTTTTGAATTCCTCATAGCTGAATGCCATATCTTTGCTTCCAATCGCTGTTAATCTAGTGCGAGAAAAAGAAATCCTTTTTAGCTCTTAAGAAAGCCGACCAATCTCTCTCTTCTCGAAATTGTGAAGATCAGAATTTCTGAAGTATACGTCTGGATCTGGGAAGAAGGCGCCAATGAAATCTCAAGCTATAGAATCGCGTCTCAAGCATGTATTAAGTGTCACTAAACTAGTTAAGTTTTTGTATTGCGAGTCTTTTACAATGTTCTTGATTTCATCATGCAATGTTTAGCAATTTCAATGAAATTGACAATCCTGATTGAGGAATTATGATATCGAATCCATGTTATTTTCTGAGCCATGTCCATCGTAATACATTTTCTTTAATAGTTATGAATTTGTTATGACATACAGTCTTGTATTTGAATTAATCCATCTTTACTAGTCTTGGAACCGGACTTGTTATGCGACCATGCTCTCGATACACCCTATGAATTTACTTTGTCATTGTTTATACTACAGTCTTCATCATGCTTTGTTTCTATACCCAAACCTAGTCAGATTGTTATACTCTTTTTCCATCTAAACTAAATGGAGCTTAATAAATTTTGTAAACCTCCCATTACTGTTGAAATACTATCTTCCATTTCTCTTGTGTTAGTTTTAGGATCAGAAATTAAATAAGCAGAATTAAAACAATTTCACACAGATTGACACAGCATATACCCTGGGAAAACCCTCCAACTTGAGGGAGAAAAACCCAGCAACAATATCTCTCTTATATATTGTAATATGAACAACAATTCTCTTTACAATAAGGCAAATCACAAGGCCAATTATCAGCACCACACTCGATGCAAACTCAGATAATAAAATCGCTCTCCTTGATGATCACGAACTGTTGTAGGTGAATTCGCACTTTGCAGATGGAATGGAATAAACTTGACTTGATGATGCAGATACAAATCGGTGGAGAGGACACACCCCTTAATGATGCAAGGTCGGCCACCAAAGAATATATCTCGTATGATATGATGCGAATATCAAGGAGAGGTCGGCCCATAATAATTAATATTTATTATCCAAGTGAAGCACCTCTTCACTAATCAATTTAACAATAAATAAATAGCCGAAAGCTATATGCGATTTATTGTTTATCAAATATAAGACGGGAAGTATGTAGCCCGCGGCTATAACATCAACACTCCCTCTTAGCTAGGGAGGAATACTTCCCAATACACAAGGTCATGGAGTCTCTCAACATGACACCCACAATGGCTACACCCATATGTGGAAAGAACACATCACGAAGTCACTCAACGTGATATCGTCCATCATGGCTACTCCCATGTATGGAAAGAACATGTGCACAAGTTCCCATCACGAAATCACTCAACGTGATGTCATCTCATCATGACGTCCACCATGGCTACTCCCAGAGGGTGGATAAACACAAGTACAAGGAAACCATCACGGAGTCTCTCAACGTGATGTTGTCATGGAGTCACTCAACATGACATCCACAATGGCTACTCCCAGAGGGTGGAAACAAGGGCTTTCACCTCAAATTTCTCTCACAGAGAAAGATGCATTAAAGCAAATCACAGAAGATCACTGATGCTGAGTCTCCCTCTCAACTAGGGCTTCATTCTCCACAACTCCAAGCTTGTCTCGAAAGTGCACAAACTTCACTCTGGAGAGAGGCTTGGTGAGAATATCAGTCGTCTGCTCATCAATACAAATGTATCTCAACTGGATAGCTTTCCTCAATACCATATCTCTGATGTAGTGGTATTTGATCTCAACATGTTTTGTTTTGTCATAAAACACTGGATTGACAGAAAGCTTCACACAACTTTGATTATCACAATGAATGACAGTCGGCTCCAATGATTGTCCAAACAATCCTGCAAGGAGCTTCCGAAGCCACACTACTTCTCGAGCTGCCACACAAGCTGCAATATACTCTGCCTTTGCGATGCTTAGTGCCACTGAAGACTGCTTCCTGCTACACCAAGAAACCATTGCAGATCCAAAATTAAAGCAACAACCAAAGGTGCTCTTCCAATCAGCTACACTCCCTACCCAATCAGAATTAGAATATCCTTGCAACTGAAGATCTACACTAGAAGAATATCTCAAACCATATCCAACTGTGCCACGCAAGTATCTTAGGATATGCTTTGTTGCACCTAGATGTATTTGCCTTGGTTCACACATGACCTGACTAAGTGCACTCGCTGCATAGCAAATATTTGGTCTAGTATTGACTAGATACATCAACGATCCAATCAACTGCCTGTACATAGTAGGATCCACCAGATTTGAACTAGTTGCAGACTTATTTAGCTTCTTCAAATTGGTTTCCATCAGTGTAGACATGGATTTGCAATCCATCATGCCAAATCTCTTCAAGATGTCTATTGTGTACTTCCCTTGACTCAGAATGATCTCATTAGGCCTCTGCCATACTTCTAAACCAAGGAAGTAATGCATGTATCCAAGATCCTTCATCTCAAATTTAGAAGCTAACTCCTCCTTGCATTTAATAATGAGATGTTCTTCTCCAGTAAGAAATAGATCATCAACATAAAGAACCAAGATTAATGCCTCACCATTAACTACCTTGAAGTACAGGTTTGAATCAACATCATTCTTGGTGAAGCCCAAGCTCATCAGGTATCGATCAATCCTGTCACACCAAGCACGAGGAACCTGCTTAAGGCCATACAAATCCTTCTTCAATCTACAAACATGAGACTCCTTCCCATGAATCTCAAAGCCATCAGGTTGCTCAATGTATACCTCTTCTTCAATTACACCATTAAGGAATGATGTCTTCACGTCCATCTGATGTAACTTCCATCCTTTAGCTGCTGCAATAGCAATGATAGTCATGATGGATGTATAACAAGCAATCAAAGCAAAGGTTTCTTCATAGTCAATTCCCTCTTTCTGAGAGAATCCTCTAGCCACAAATCTAGCCTTGTACTTCTCAATGCTTCCATTAGCCGCATGCTTGATCTTGAAAAGCCACTTAGAAGATACAACAGATTTCTTTTTTGGTCTAGGTACTATATCCCAAACATTGTTCTTGATAATAGATTGATATTCTTCAGCCATAGCATCTCTCCATACTTGCTGACTTGAAGCTTCCTCAACACTGGAAGGCTTAGATTCAATGATATGACTCATTAATGCAACATAGCTTGGAAACTTTTGTGGTCTTTTGCTTTCTCTGAATGTTCCTCTAGGGGCTGCAAACTTTTTTGCCTCCTGCATTGTTTGCCTGGCCCATAGAGGTCTATTTCGACCAATAACAATGTCTCTCGGCCCATCAGTTGGTTCCAACGGCTCAACTAGATCACCATCTTCTTCTGGTTCAGTATACTCCCTCTGAATCTCAAGAGTATGGTCAACTTCCATGTCCTGAGGAGTCTCGAGGTCTTCATTATCTATCTCCATGTGAGAGCCTTTAAATCTCTTGAATGCAACATCTTCTTCAAATGTAACATCCCTGCTGATCTCTATCTGTTTCTGGCCTGGAATGTAAATCCTGTATGCTTTTGAAGACTCACTGTAGCCCACAAATATTCCTTTCTTGCCAGAAGGTTCCAACTTGGTCCTTTTATCTTTAGGCACACGAACATACACAGTGTTGTTCTAAGTTTTTGCATTGCAAAAACTAGACAACCTATACGAATTTTTCTCTAAAAATTCCTATTCTTGGTTACTCTAATGCACATTTCTCAAGGGAAAATCATGCCTTGTATATTCCATAAGGTTTGTTGTCGTTTTGGTCATTTTTTTTTTGTTTTTGTGTTCATTTTGATCTTGTTTTTGTGTTTCTTCTTCTTAAAATCGGGTTTTGGACGCCTTGTTGCAAGTAGGAAACTCTCATGTTCTAAAATACAAGTGATATTTCACTTGCAATCAGCTCAGTAAGACCCGATTTTCTTTTTGCCTTTAAGTTGCTTTTTATGTTTTATTATTAACTTTGATTTTCAAGTAAATACCTTTTCGATTTTATGTTTTGTTGTTCACTTGTCATGGGGGTTTCAAGACCCGAATTGCAAGTAAACGCCCTTTATATTTTTTTTTTCTTTTAGTTTCCTTTCACTTGTCATCGGATCTTAAAACCCCACCAACAAGTGAAACCTTTGGTTACTTTTTATAAAATCTTTTTAACTTGTATTGGGGGTCTTGAAACCCGAATTGCAAGTTAGGCGCTTTAAAATTACCTTTTGATCACTTGCGTTGGGGGTCCTAAAGCCCGATTAGCAAGTTGAGAAGTTTTAAGTAACTTTATTACTTACTTGTAACTTGTAAATTGGATCTTAAGACCCGACCATCAAGTCACAAGGGAAAAACGTGTTCATTATATGCAATCGGGCCTTTAGGACGCATATACGAGTTCGCGTATTGAGGAAACAACTTGCTTTCGCCTATGAAAGGCCCGACCCACTTTCAATTTATTTGTCTTGACCTCCCTAAGGCCCGATTCTCAGCTTTAAAATCAAGTTCTTGTTGTAGCATGCTTCATTCACCTTCAAAACCCGATATTGACTTGATCTTGGCCGTTTTTCTCCTCATGGTGTGTTCTTTCTTCTTCTTTCCTACGTTTCTTGAGGAGAAGCTTTAATGTTCAGCTGATAGTGTTTGAAGAGGAGTCTCCATCCTATTTTATTTATAAATGCTGGTTGCAACTCGAGTTTTCATTTTTATTTCTTCAGCTGTGCGTTTTGGTTTTCAAGGTACATTTTGTTTTATTTTTTGTTTTTCATTCCCCATTTCTTCTTGGTCATGTTCATAGTGCATTTTCAAAATGCATTGGAAGATATAAGTTTGCACACTTGCAATCGGGTCCTCAAGACCCGACTACAAATAAAATACATTCATTCGTCTTCAAAACACTCGAATTTCTTTCCACATACCTCACCTTCACTTGCAAATCCATTTACCTACCTTCCATTCACCTATTCAAAGTCACCTCATTCTACGTATCATGTTTACACTACTTGTAATTGGGTCTTGGAAACCCGACTACAAGTGCTTATTAATAAAAAAATACCTTTCACTTGAAATCGGGTTTCCAAGACCCGATTACAAGTCAAACTTGCAAGTGGTCTTCTCAGATCCGATTTCCCATCACTGTCCAAAGTATATTTGCCAAAATATCTTTAAGCCATAGTATTTCCATAAGTTCAAAACCTAAGCAAGTTTTGATGAGATTACTAGTTTCTCAGATTTTGATATCATGGAATCACCCATTGCTTCTAAAGATGTTCTTACTCTTCTGAACTTTCATCACAATATTTCAGATTCTTGTTCGATGACAGAAGAGCCAGTATCGCCTCCAAACAAAAAGATGAAGGCTAAGTATGATAAATATTTGAATGAGATTGCTCCCTCTCAAGTAGTTTCTCTCATTGATGAAATTAGAGACACAGAGATCGGACATGTTGATATGTCTGAGTTCTTGAAAAGAACGGTGAACCCATCGACTCATGATATGCAGTTGCTTCTTAGAAGTCATATTCATCTAGTCTCTTCATTTCCAATGGCTGCCTTAGAACCAGAATTTGTGCTTACATGTGCTTCTCATTTTGACGAAGAAACAAGAACAATCAAGGACAATGATGGAAATGTTATAATAAGTTTGGAGGCTGAAGTAATTGATAAAATCTTCAAAGTACCTACTGCTCCTTTATATGCTGATATCACAATGAAGAGTGCTATAGATCATTACAAACAAAGAAAAGCAGATTGCAATAGACACATCAGTGCTAAATGGTTGAAGACTCCCCGAACTTGCTTCAGCAAATGGCCCAAGTTGCATCGTTCTGATTTCATTGAAGAAATAGGTGATATGATTACACTTCTCAGCAGGTTAGCAGGTTTGAAGTTTTCTAATGTATTTGAAATTTGGATGTACAAGTACATCATGGTTATGAGGAAAGGACAGTCTCATATTTTATGGGGAGAATTTATTAGTGACAACTTGTGTAGACAATTGGCACAAGTTCATACTACCTACACCTTTTATATGAATTCATTCATGGTGTATATTGCTGCATCTCTCAGACAGTTTCCGGGTCTTTCTACAAAGGGGAACAGATCATTAGTGCCAGTCTGGGAATATTATGATCAGCTAACTCTAAAACCCAGTAGGCATCATTACAGAAGAGTATAGGATGCTTTCTTCGGTTACTTTATGTGTCTCTTTGACAAATCACTCAAAGTTAGAAGAGTTTCTGAAGTAGCCTGGGAGAAAGTAAATGAATATGGTTGCTTATTTCTGCAGTTTCCTACTTTCACTTATATGAGAGTTGGATGTTTTACTGGACAGCCATACATGTTGCCTCGATACCCTACTGACAGAATTCTTCTGATGGAGTTAGCAAGATAGTTGATGGCCATACATTCTGTACAACTTGCTAGTCACAAGTTGGGTATTACCATTTCTTCTCACAATCCATTACAGATTGGTCGGTATTCTTTAAACACTTCTCAAAAAGCCAAAGCAATGGATGCGGAACTCCAAGAAATCAAGCTGAAGAAGTTCATCGCAAGAGAAGACTTTGATTACCGTGGGATGAAGGATAAAATCAAAAGGGCCTTTGCTCATGTTCATCGTCTTGAAGATATCTGGGTGGATCTTCATACTGAAGAAGATATAAGGAGGATGGATTACAGCAAACTTACCTTGGAGCAGATTGTGGATCTTAACTTAACCAGAATTCCTGAAGGGATGGTAGATGATGGAGAAATCCTAGATCCAGAATACATTGAACAAAGAGTTGCAGAAGCTCCTTTCCCGTCCTCACAATGGTCTAAAAAGGAGTGTGATTCAATCCTTGACCATTTTCAGCCCATCCTTGCTAATACCAATGCTTGGTTGAAGGATAATAATGTCAAAACCATCAAAATCAAAAGTGATGAAGAGAATGATTTGGCTGGTCCAGTCGGGCAGAGATCTGAAATCAGAGACAAATCTAAGGAAGGTGCCTCTTCTTCTGGCACGAGAATCAAGTTAAGGGTCAGCAGAGCAATGGTAATTCCTCCATCAGAAGTATCAACAAGGGGAAAGAAACATCACAGGTGCAGGTACATGTTCTTAATGATGAGGATGATACTTATGAAGAAAATACAGCAGAATCACCTCCTTCAACAGTCTCAGATTCTCCTCATACAGTCATTCCCCAAATACCTACGGATATTGATACAGATGTATTTGTAAATCCTGTGGAATCAAGAACAACTGTTGATGCTAGTATGGAGATTCCTATTGGAACTTTTCATGAGGATTTGGAGAGAATTTTTGATGATAATTCTTTTTATGTGACCACTTCCAGCATTCCTCTATCTGAGATTGATACTTCTGCTTTGAATTTTGATAAGTTTATGACAGAAATAAATCATGTGCAGCCATCTGAGCAAATCCCTATTGCAATTCAAACTAATACTTCTCCTAAGGTGACAACTATGGTACAGGTAGAGCCAGTTTCTTCAGAAATAACAGTTGTTGTCTCTAATGTAAGCTCATTAGAATTACCCTCATGGCTGAGTTCACTTACGCCCAAAAGGAAAAAGCAGGAAATCTCTCCTGATGTATTTGATTTCAAACAAATTACAAAACCGAAATCCAGGGCTACAAAGAGAGCAAAGAAGGTCTCACAGGTGGTGATAGATGAAAATAAAATGAGATATGCAGAGATAGCTGAGCCATTGGCTGAGAAGCCACCTAAAGAAATGCAGCTATCAGATTACAGACTTACTAAAATTGAGCTTGGCAAACAGACACATTCTGGTCTTATACATGATGCCATAGAGTCAGTAGCCTCATTGGTTCAAAGGTATGATGAATTACTAGCGAAGAAAAGTGAGCTTAAAGAGAAGAATTCACAGCTCGTCTCAGTAATTCAGAAAATAACAAACTCTTCAAAGCAAGTTAATCCATTAACTTCTTTTACCTTTGAAGAATCAATCAATCAATTAGAGAAGATTGCACAAAAGGCTAAAGTAGTTGATTCTTGGGCAGCTCAGCTGATTGATCAAGGTATACCAGTGATTGAAAAAGCATTACATATTTTGAGTACTGTCAGGGCAGCAAGAGTTAAGATGAATCAGACTTTGGAAGCTTTAAAGCAAAGTCTTAATTCACTTAGAAAAGATTTAAAGATCTGGCATGAGATGGATCATGTCAAGCTAGAAATTCTACGCAGCAATTCAATAATACCAAATAGAGAAAAATATGTAGAATTTGAAGAGCTCATGACAAACAAGTCATTGGTTATTGAAGATCTCATCAAAGATGTTCAGGCTACGCTAGAGATGAGTGACGAGGTTGAGGAGGACATACTTTCTAGCTTTGAGAAAATGTCTTGCAGAATTCTAAATCACGAAGGAGAATTACTTACAACTGATGTGATTACTACAGAAATAGTAGCAAATCTTCGTCAAGAGCTGGAATCAGAACAGTTTACCATGGATTCAATTCATAAGTTTGTTAATCATCGAATGATCCTTGATAAAATGCAAACTGTTCATGAAGAACATAGAGAAGCAACAATAAGGTATTATGATGTGATCCTTAAAACTATTGTGGTTGCCAAGAACACACTAAGCCCCGATCCAGATGAGTTGCAGGAAATTATTAGCAAATTTCAGTCTTTCAAAGCTAGGACTGAAATGAAATAAAAGTGTCTCATAACACTTTATCTTTATGTAGTTTGTTTTTTGACAAGTTACGTGTAAAAACAAATTTTATAATCGCAAGTGTTCCTTTCACTTGCAGTTTTGTAAGATGTAATTACATGTGATTACATTACAAGTCAAAATATAATAGGACTTGTAATGTTGAATAAGTCAATTGCAGTTAGTTAGTGGTTGAGAGAATTTCTCAAGTTAGTTGGGATCCTCCCACCTTTTTCTCAAGACTTCTCTCCTATAAATACTTGAGGGGGTCTATTGTAATGATCATTTTTTTGGCAATAGAGAGAACTCTACAGAAATTTACAGCAAAGAAGACTTTGTGCTTTATGTATGTGTTGGCGTAACAACTAGCACCTCTGGAGTAAGAGTTGGTACGGACAGCTATGCACACTACGCAATGAGTGCTCTTCAAATTAGGAGGGGAAGCTCCCTCATTGTGCTTGACAAAAGTACTTGTAAAGGAAAATAAACTAAACTAAATCCTGTCTTTTTGTTTCAGCTGTAGAGGTACAAGGCTTTCTCAAAAACTATATACGTTGCAGCTGAGTATTTTCTGGTTTCGCAGACTACTAACTACAACTATGCCAATTACTTAAAATCTATCCAGTTTCCTCAAGAAAAACAGAGCATGAGGAAATGGAGCAAGGTTTGACTATCAGACGATAAACGAGTATAGATTCTCAACTTGAAGGCAAGGTGGCACATCTATCAGCTCAATCTAAACACGTTTATTGGTAACAACATCACACGATAAACTGAATACGGATTCTCAACTTGAAGGCAAGGTGGCACAACTATCAGCTCAATCCGAACAAGTTTATTGTTCACAACAACACACGATAACCAAGCACAGATTCTCTACTTGAAGGCAAGGTGGCGCAACTATCATCTCAATCTGAACAAGTTTATTGAACACAAAAACAGATTTGATCTAACTAAGGAAAGAATTCACCATTACAATTGCATGAAACCCTATGTGGCATAACAATTCATTATAACAGCAAAAGCGCATGAACAAATACAAAATGAGCAATATTGAAGGCAAGGTAGGCACAGCATATATTCCTCTCTCGTGCAAAAGTTAATTACAAATGAGCAAAAGCTCTTATTTATAGATATCGAAAGGTGTAGGGAACCCTAAAATCACCTTGAGTCAACTACAGTCTTGCAATGCATGCAAGATTTATTACTAAACCCTAATAAAATAAACTATACAGTTAACTGGAAAGCTACCATCAGTAAACCGGTACATCTAACCTAAATGGACAATGTGCAAGCATGCACGTCCTTATTTAAAACAAAATTAGCTGGACACTACCCTTAGTTAACTGAAAACCCTAACCCTAACTCCTGTGAAGATAATCTCAAGGAAGAGATAAGCATGTATGAAGTCAGCAAGTGAACTCAAGACTGAAAGTCGAGTTAACTGCTGCTCATGACTCAACCCTTGAAATTAACTGCAGGTTCCAACTGGTAGATCACTCCATGTCATCTCGGTCTAACACTTCGACCAAGAACTCGTCAATCTCTCTGTCTTCAAGCACTTTGATGCTATCCAAAACAACAGTCTATTTCTTCAGTTCTCTGCCACTTTCCTTGACTGTATGCATGCCTTCTCTAACATCTTCAGTCGCCTTTCTGAAACTAGCTGAAATAACTGAAATATTCTCTAATTTAGCCGCCATAGGATCTCCCTCAAGGTTATCACGAATCAATTTTTCGAATTCAGCTTGTACTTTGTCCAATTCAACATACGTGCCATCCTCAAGAAGATAATGACACGGAATCTGAACAACAAAACCACTGACAAGTGCAAGTACTCCAACCACATCATCTTTCAGTGAAAACAACTTGGTAGAGATCTTTTCACATATCTCCATTTTGAAAAGGTGCTGCTCTCTCCAAGTAAAAACTTTCTCTTGATCTTCATCAATCTCCAAGGCATCGTATGCAACAGACAACTGAGACAAAAGAACTCGATCCTTGGCTAAATTCTCTGCAACTGAAATCTCGAGCAATTGAATACCTTGACGAAGTTTATGTGCATCACTCCTCAACTGATACAAATCCGCAAGAAGACGTTGACCTGTAGCAACTAAACTTTCAATCCAGTTGTCCAAAAGTCTGCCATGACTGACTAACTGATCTAGCTTTCGTTGTTCTACAGGTGTATTCTAAGGAAGAACAAGCGCTCTACTCAAATTTCCATGAACAAGATCAGAAATATATTGACGAAGTTGACTGTTTTCAGCCTTAAGCAATGCCTTATCCTCTCCGTCCTTCATGATGCATTCTTCAAGATTATTTGTGACAATCTTAAGAAGAGTCACATCTGTCTCTCGAGTGGTCCTGCCAAGATTTGCCTTAGTAAAAGTAAAGTCACCAACTTCGACTTCATCTAGGCTCTTACCCTCTGGAGGAACAGCAACTTCTATAACAATCTCTGATTTTGGAGTCTTCTCAATATGCACCTATTTCTTGATTTTCTTGTTCGACCTTCTCTGATAAGGCTCACCGAACTCAGATAAATCAAGGTTATACGAAGGTTCTCGCCTCTGTCTCCCCAAAGACCTCTCGAGCCAACAAGATTGAACAAATTCATCAATCCGAGGAGAGACTGTCCCTAATGTATCCACCTGTGACGGTTCAGTTGTCTCTAATTCAACTCGAATTGGTATCTCAAGCTCTAAATCTATGTCAATAGGTTGTATATGCGGCAAACTAGGAGGTGAAACGTGAGGTTCAGCCTGAATGACTGTCTCTACTGGAATCTCAGGTACATTCTCAACTTGCTTCTGCTTCCTCTTAACAGTAGCTCTCTTTCCCGTGTTTCCACTGAGTCTAACTCCTTCAGGAGATATCACAATAGCCTTGACCCGAGGTCTTGACCTAGAAGTAGAAGGCAATGAAGAAAACTTCTCTGGCGGCTCTATCACAGGAACTGACTTTCGCTTCCGTTTACTTTCCAAGAACTGCTTGCTAGTCTTGATAACCGATCTAGAAACTTCCTCAATAGAAGTATTCTCCTTAGCATACCAATCTGGTGAACGAAGTGGCTGCCGAGCAATTTGATCTCTGACATATGAATTGAGAAGAACTTCTCCATCATCATCTGATAGACCATCAACATCCTCTGATAGATAATCAGAGAGCTGAGTAATAGTGAGTCTACAATAGTGACAACAACGAACCTCGAATTCATCTTCACAATTAGCCCAGAAATCTTCAAGTGCTGGCTTATGTGCAATCCCTCGCTCTAACCTGGTTGCATAATGACCCAAAGGATCATAGGAACGCCTCTCAGTATGAGTTTTAAGCTTGAATCTTTCTATCTCGATTGACATAAGCTTGGCATCTGTTGCCGCACTGCATTTGAAAATCCCTAATGCAAATGGAAAAGTAGCCGCAGTCTTATGACGATTGCGAAGAAAGAAATGAACATGTTGCATCTGCTTGAGAAATTCCATGAAGATGATCTTGTTTGAAGGATACCTCGACAACATCAGGGGCTCTCCAACATATCCATAAACCTGGATGTATGTGAAAGTAGGGAATTGGATAAACCAATCCGCCCAAGTCTCCATCGCTGATTTTGCCTCGGCAGAAATACGAATGTACATTTCGTTGTCAAGATCTCTAACTGTCCTCATAGAAAAGTGATCATTCACTGCTCGGAAGTCTTGTTCAGACTTAGAGAACTCCAACTGAGGATAATACTCATGAACACGTTGAACACCAAGAGTGCCATTAGTTTTTAGATGCTTGTAGCTGCCTTGGAATGCAACTAAGTAAACCAAGTAAGATATCATATGAAACTCATGAAATTTGAGAAAACTAGTAATCTGCTGATGTAAGCAATCACTAATCAACATAGCCCAGTCAAAATGTTCTGTGCCATCAAGAATTCTGGAAATAAGGTAAAACATCCATGATCGGAAAGTGCTAGCATCCTCTTGACCTGTAACTCAATTGAGCAAAGTTATCAAAACAGCAACTTCATCCTTGAATTCACCACGGCCAACCTTTTTAGGCATGTTAGTCTTCTGAACTTTCAGCCATCTCTGAGCCACCTTTCTCTGTGAACGTTCTCGATCTCCATCCCATATCTTCTCACAGGCTTCAATAACCACAGTGAAATTATCTGAACGCGGAGGAATATCAAAACATTTCTCTATATCTTTCGGTTTGAGACTGCAGACAACCCTCCCATCAACTGATCTGATTTGTCGTGAAGATGAGTCATAATGCTTTATACAAGCAAGAACGAACTCAAGATCAAAAGTGGTAACAGGAATAGATGCCGCTGCCAACAATCCGGAACACTCAAGATTCCTCAACGAATTGCTGCTAACACCCTCCAGACTGCTCAGATTAACCACTGGATAAACATGATTTAGGTCTGTATCTGAAGTTTTGACAAAATTATGCATAAGGGTCGATTTGATCTTATAATCAATAAGATTGAACTACATTTTGAAAATGAAGACTTTTGACTATAAAGTCGAATATACTTGAAGAACTTTCTGGAAAAACTGAAAACCTCTAGACAAGGCTAAAAATAGCCTAAGGCAGGAGAAATTTTCGAATTTTTTCTAAAACGTGGGTTTTGTGCAGAATCAAATTCTAAGACAACCCAGATAGTTTGATTCTCGAAAAAATGTGTTTCAAGCCCACATGCAAAGAAATTCTTGGAAAAAAGCACAGAGCTTCAGAACGAAGACTACGGGGCAATTTTCTCGAAAAAATCTAAGACGTGGGTTTTGCTACAAATACTGAAGTGTGCGAACCCAGATGATCAAACTCTGAAAATATGTTGAATTTCTTTGACATGCGAAGAAAGTACCTAAGATGAGAAATTGAAGAAATAAGACAGAAGATAGAAAGTTTTGTATGCTCTGCTTCTGTAGAATTCGCCAATCTCTTTTTGGAACTTGATGAAACCTGCATGCAAAGTGAAAACAAAGTCTTGAATCTTCTTCTTCTGAACAATCTGAATCTGTTGCTATGAAGAACGCTGAATTCTGACAACTGTAGCACCTTTAAATCGCTGCTCGCTCAAGAAGAATGTATATTTCGAAGCTTGTGATGAAGAAATAATGGACGCCAATGCTTGAATAAATAGATTTTCATCTTTGAAATTCGCACAAAAGCATCAAACCTTGAAAAATGCGCTTGGCTTATGATTGGACCCCAATTTTAGTTAACTGAAACTAAAATGAGCTAAATAAGGCATCATGCTTTAGGGCGTCCCTTTTCAGTCTTCAGTTGACAACACCATTTAAAGCATCATGCGAATTTGACTTCAGTTGACAATCTTTGTTGAATTCGCCATACTTCAAAATTCACTAAATTCACAATTAAGAATTAAAGCGTCCCTTTTCAGAACTGAAGTTGACAAAGTGAATTCGCCATACTTCATGCTTATGCTTTAAATCTTTAAAAATTCTAAATATGGCGTCTCTTTTGAAACTTCAGTTGACAATGAAAGGTAAATTCGCCAACTTCACAAAGTCATAATTCATGCTTTAATTTAAATATGGCGTCTCTTTTGAAACTTCAGTTGACAATGAATGAAGCGCCAACTTCACAAAGTCTTCACAATTTCAACCAATTGCGCCATGCATGCAAACTTAAGTTGATTTTCAAGCATAAACTTCAGTTAAGTGAACATGCAAACAAGTTAACTCAACAAGCAAAGTTGTTAACTGGACATGCAAAGTAGTTAACTCGACATGCGAACTGAAAGATCACTCAACATGCCACTATATGAACTGGAGATGACAACCCAGAAATCGTTCAGTCTAACTGAAGTCAGAACTCAAGTTAAGGCGCACCAGTCAACTTATTTCGAAAAATCAACTTTGACCTCTTAAGGCGAATTCCAGACTTAGCCAATTTTCATGAAAATTTGAACTTAAACCTCTTTCGAGACCTCTGTTCATCCTCTGACCCTGGCTGACTGACTCCACCGATTGGCTGGCTAACAGGTGCATTGCAGAGCAGGACAAAAATTGATCAAAAGATACCTTGAGACTGAACATCATAAAACTAACATCTGAAGGCTCAAAAATCCAAGTGCCTTTTTCAAGAACTGCTCTTTTCCTCAGACTTAGCCATATTTTCTCATCTCGATCTCGTACGAAGGGAAAAACAAATTCTTCATAACTTCTGATTGACCAAGTTTCAGGACTGGATCTCAGGTTCACTGCGGAGCTGACTTCATCCTACATGACAGCTGCAAAGGCACATTTCTCCAGAAAACATCATCTAAGGGGTGAAAATCAAGGGCGCCTTTTTGAAAAGTTGCTCTTTTTCCTCCAGAGATAGCCATTTCTGGAACTGACCAAAATAACACTAAAACTCCGACTGCGAGTTGCTGAGTCATCTTCTAGTCTGACAGAGACAGGCAACAGAAAGTTGAACGTAACACAAACAAATTGAATGTCTAAGATCATCAAAAAGAAGGCATTAAAGGCTTGAAAAGCTCAGGTGCCTTTCTGAAGAAGTGCTCTTTTGCTCATTCCTTGATATTTTGACTAAGATTTGACCCCATGTTTGACCTCTGGTTCAGGGACTTCTGCAACTCAAATTCACCCACTGACGGATACGTCGCGAAGCTTGAACAAATATGAGATAAACATCTTGGGTGGCATTTAGTCAAAAACCTTCATTTGACACCTCAAAAAGATGGGCGCCTTTTTCAAAAGCTGCTCTTTTTTCCAGTGTTAGCCAATTCTGGCTCTCCTCTCGTTTTGCGCTATATCTTCTGTAACTTGCACGAAACAGGTCCGTTTGACAAGCTTGATAACCCGTTGCGAAGCTGACATGATGCCAGACAAATGTCTGCTGGAGGTAACAAACCCTAAAAACAAGATCTGAGCCCCTAAAAGATAGGGTGCGCTTTTGAAAATGTGCTCCCCTCTCCAGAGAGAAAATTTTGATGATTTTCCTTCAGATTTTCACTTTTCTTAAATTTCTTCAGTAACAGACTGACATGACACTAACACCAACTCCATATTTAAAAACCCCAAAAACGACCTTCTGACAACACTTTAACAAGATTAAGACTCAATTAAGCAAAATGCCTTAGTGAAGCAAAAATTTTGGTTTTGGGTACAACAGTATGTAAACCTGATTTTTAAGCAATACAAGGAAAAGGATATAAGGTTTCAAACTTTGTGTTGAATCTTATTGAATATTATTACTGTGTTCTTATGTCATAGTAGTAAACTTTCTGAGTTTTTCTTGAGAAATTGTGGAGCTGTTGTGGAAAGACTTTGGTCTGATTTCTTGTAGTCTTTGTGCTATAAGTTTGAAAGACTAAATTAGCTTAATTTGTGATTAGGAGTCGAGAAGAATTATAAGTCTTTGTGCTTGCAATAATTCTCATATTAGGTGATTCTTAAATGCATTATACTCACAGACTTTGTGCTGTTATATGTTGCAACTTGTTCTTAAAATTATCTTTCTAAAAGGGTAGATAGGATCTCAGATCCTCAAGACTTTGTGCTTGGAGATTGTTTTCCCGTCCCCGAGGAGGTGACGGAAGTCTTTGTGCTTTCAGGAAACTTCTTTTCCTCTCTCATTTACATTTCAAGCTGCTGTAATAGTTTAAAGGTTATTGTCACTTTTCTGAGAGGAGAAAAGAATATAATCTTTCCTGAAGAAAGAGGAAAGGTTGCTATCCCACCCATATTAGTTTAAATTAGTTAATAGAAAAGGGGGAGCCTTCCCTAAATTAGGAGAGTATCATACTCACACACTGTGGCTGAAACCACAAATTTTGTATAATCTCCAGGTATACAAAATTTTCACCCAACACATAGGACAACCAAAGATTCTCAAGTGACTAACTTCAGGCTTCACTCCTGTGAAGGCTTCTTCGGGAGTCATGTTCTCCAAAATACGATGAGGGCTTTGATTCTGAACATACACTGTCGTTCTAGATGCTTCAGCCCACAGGAAGGTTTGCAAGTCTTGATCATGGATCATAGCTTTAGTTGCCTCAACAATGGACCTGTTCTTCCTTTCTGCAACACCGTTTTGCTGTGGATTGTAAGGGACACAAAACTCCCTCTTAATCCCTGCCTCGATACAAAAGTCACGGAAGCCTCCAGAGATGTATTCTCCTCTGTTGTCAGATCTCATAACTTTGATCCTCTTCCCGGACAAGTTCTCTACTTGAGCCTTAAATTCTTTGAATTTCTCAAGTACCTCTTCAGATTCTTTAGTCTTTAAGAAATAAATCCAAGTATTTCTAGAGTAGTCATCAATGAAAATTACATAATACAAGAAACCACTCAAAGAAGCAACAGACATTGGACCACACAAATCAGAATGAACAAGATCTAGAATACATTTAGATCTACTTTCACTACTATGAAAAGGACCTTTAGTATTCTTACCCAATGCGCATCCTCGGCAAGTACCTTCATGCTCCTGGCTGAGTTTAGGAAGGCCAGTGACCATCTTCTCCATGGATGGGAGTGCTCTAAAATGAAGGTGAGCAAGTCTTTTGTGCCAAAGCTCACATGAACTAGTGGAATCATGCAACAAGGCTTGCATTGGACGAGTGGAAAGTCTATAGAGACTCTCATGTCAAACACCAATCACTCGGGTTGTCTTGATGCTAGAGTTCTTTGGCCATGCAAGAACTTTTCCTTCAAAAAATGCAACTTGATAACCCTTGTCTTCCAAAGCTGAAATTGAGACAAGGTTCCTCTTGATGCCTGATACAAATAACACATTGCTCAATTGAAGAGAGATGTCGGAATCTAAGTGAAGAGAGGAGGCTCCAACACCTTTCACAAAATAACATGCATGATCTCCAATTATGACTTGAATGCTTGTATCTCTCTCCACCAAATCTGAAAGATGTTCTCTAAATCCAATGATATGACGAGAGGCACCACTACCAATCAACCAAATGTTGCTATCGGTTGGAACACTACTTGATAGGGCTGAAATAAATAGGAACTCATTTGAATTGTCTCTTGAATCCTTTTGAGGAGAGGCCTCACCCACATCCGCAATAGAAACATGTTGTTTTGGTCTAGTTGGACAATCTTTCGCATAGTGACCAAACTTGTCACATCTGAAGCACTGTTTATGGGAGAGATCCTTCTTCTTCTTCGATTCAAGAGCACCATCCGATCTTCTATCTCTGTTCCTCTTAAAGTTGCCTTTCTTCCCTTCTCTTCCCTTCCTCTTCGATGATTGAGCAGCAAGTACATGAATTTCTTCATTGGTAGAACTTCGCCCATTGCCTCTCGCTGCCAATCTCAATTCCTCTTGAATGCAATCTGCCCTAAGACGATCAAACTTTGGTAGTTTCGATCTTCCACTAATACCTTGGATGAATGGCTCCCAAGATTGAGGAAGACCATTGAGTGCCAACATGACCAAGTCCTTATCATCAACCATATGACAATGGCACAAAGCTGATCTCTTAACTCAGTGATCTTCATGAAGAAAGAGATGACAGAATCTCCTTTCGCCGTCTTGATATGATGTAGTTGTTGCCTCAATGCAAGAGCTCTACTTGTATTGTTGATCTCATACAATCCCTCCAAGGTCTTGAACATCTCTCTCGCTGTCTTTAACTTGGAGATAATAGGCACAAGATGATCCTTCACATAATCAACCAAAATCTTCTTGGCCTTTGTGCCATTCTTCTTCCATTGTGACTTCTCATTCTCATCGGAAGGCTCGGGGACTTCACTCTCCACGAACTCAGCAATCTTATTTTCTTCCAATGCAATCAGAACTCTAAACTTCCAAGAAGTGAAGTTAGAGGCGCCTTCAAGTCTATCTTCAACCTTGAGCCCATTCACCATTTCAAAGATAAGATAGACACACTAAGATGAGAACAAGAGAGGAAGAACTTCGCTGCTTATAGAAATCTAATGACGATCTTTCTTAAACCTGGCTCTGATACCATGTTAGTTTTAGGATCAGAAATTAAATAAGCAGAATTAAAACAATTTCACACAGATTGACACAGCATATACCCTGGGAAAACCCTCCAACTTGAGGGAGAAAAACCCAGCAACAATATCTCTCTTGTATATTGTAATATGAACAACAATTCTCTTTACAATAAGGCCAATCACAAGGCCAATTATCAGCACCACACTTGATGCAAACTCAGATAATAAAATCGCTCTCCTTGATGATCACGAACTGTTGTAGGTGAATTCGCACTTTGCAGATGGAATGGAATAAACTTGACTTGATGATGGAGTGAATGAAAGTGATCTTTCTTATATACAAATCGGTGGAGAGGACGCACCCCTTCATGATGCAAGGTCGGCCACCAAAGAATATGTCTCATATGAAATGGTGCGAATATCAAGGAGAGGTCGGCCCATAATAATTAATATTTATTATCCAAGTGAAGCACCTCTTCACTAATCAATTTAACAATAAATAAATAGCCAAAGGCCATATGCGATTTATTGTTTATCAAATATAAGGCGGGAAGTATGTAGCCCACGGCTATAACATCAACATCTTGAAGAATGAAACAAGTTTATTACCTCTGTTTTGCAAGACACTGAATTTGGTGTTGAGTCCTATGATCTCATTCTCTTCTCTGTAAGCTTGGAATAGCATCTTATCTGATTGTAAATTAAAGTGTTATAAGATGAGTCTCTGAAATTATAAACCTTTTTGGAATAAGAATTTGAATGCCAAGCAAGGGTGAGAGTGCTGACAGCACAAGATATGTGCTCATCATTGATAGAATCCTTGGCCAAGGTTATGATACTTAGATTAAGCATTTGTCAGCTATCAAGAACCAGATATACCCCTGGTCAGAATGGTCTTTCTAGTTAGGAATACCCTATAGTGAAGGATCGACCAGGTAGTATAGGTTCTTGACACCAGACTCAGATGGCATAATGGTATTTATGTGATCCTTTATTGACTGCCCTCGTGAAGGGTCGGGTTTCTTCAATTGAAGAAACACGGGAGACCAAAAGGTCTTTAGTTGGGCAGAAAAGCCCTTGATGATATTTCTTTTTTCCTTGAAGACAGAGTCTTGTTCAAGCATTCCAGCCTTCAGACTGTACTTTCTTGTAACTCTTTCTCTCTCTCTTAATTTCAGTTATATTTACTTTAACATGTTTATTTCATAGCTGTAATAAATGCTCTTTTCATTTTGAAAATAATGGAAAAGTAGTTATTAACCAACTGTAGTTTTTGGTTATATAAACAGTTAATTGTTTCTTTTCCAACTGAAATTGAAAACTAGAAGTTAGTTGATGAATTGTTATGTAGTTATTGATCAGATTGTTTATCTTTTCCGTTCGTTATTGGAAAGGAAACTCTAGTAAGAAAACTAGTTAGTTACACTTCAGCTGAATCTAGTAATTAGAAACCATTCTTAAACTATAGATTAGATAGAGTGTTACAAAGCTGCCCAAAATAAAATTTGAATATCAAGGTTATGAACACACGCCAATGTTGGAAAATAGTCTATCAAAGGTTAGCAACTCCAAAGTAGGGCATATCAGTTATAAGATTTCTAGAACATGATGCAAGAAAACCCAAGAACTCCTTTGGTACAAGAAACTTTTGCCAATGGTTTAGCCCATGTTGTTGGTTTCCCAATTGCTATCCAATGCACAAATTTGGTCTTAGCATGTGTTAACACTATGAACATGATACTCAAGAGATGAAGACCACAGATGACAAATTGGTTGCAAAACTAGAGGGCCTCTCACTTTGCATTTCTTTCAAGTTGCTGCTCAAAGATGAGTTTGCTGAAATAAGTGAGGAAACATGGTATAGGTTCTTCCAAGAAATAAAAGACACCTATTTAAACTCCATAGTATGTGTATGGTTAATAGTTCCCAAGAAAGGAAAATCACAATGTAAGAGACCAAGTGTCTCTCAACCCAAATCCTCTGACTGTGAATGCGTGTTTTTGTTTTGTTTGTAGTTTTGATTTTTTTTGAAGGTTTTTGCAGTATATTGAAAGAATGCGATTTTGGAAATAAATACAATTAAATTCATAAAAAATTCATTAATGCTAAATGATGCAACAAATAGCTTCCCAGATGATGGCGCATATATTTATTAATCTTCTGGACTCATACAATGAAGAAAGTCGAACATATAAGAAAAAGGCAAGCACAAATATGATATTAAAGAACCTGGTTTTCTGTTTGCAGCTGCCTGTAGGAAGCATTAAAATGTACGGCCAATCCAGGTACAGGCTTCTCCCACCACCAGAAGGTTGCAAACACCCCCAAAGACCTAGGCGTCCCCTGTGGTGAAGACAGAGCATAAAAAAGCAAGGCGTTTTGTCAAGTGAAGAAGTACGGCCTTTGTTGCAGCAAATGTACGGCCCAACCAGCATTCAATAAATACATACAACGTTGAAGAATGTGCTAGATCACTAAATAAAGAATAGGTAAGTCACCTTATTGCTCAGATGAATAATCTCTACTAAAACCCTTTCTGAAACTATCTCAGTAAGCACAAATGCAACCTCTAAATGAAGTCACCCTGTTGACAATCTTCAACTGGTATTGCACAGTCTCAGTATGCCTGATTCTGAAGAGCGAACGTTCTTCAAAACCTGATGATCTGCAGAAACCCTTGTTTCTCAAACCCCGATGCTCTCAGAGAGAAATAAAGACAAATTAGAATAATCAACATAATGAGTTCGATTTGCCTTGAAGAAATATATAACTTCTCTCAAAAAGTCGACCCTTCTCAAAAATTAGCTCATTTGCATTTAATAATATAATAATTCACCCTTTTGAAATACTTAGGCTAATCATTAATAAATGGCGTCCTTTTTATTAATGAGTATTAAACTCATTAAATATTAAAATTTCCCCTTCATTATAAAGTATTAAAATACTTTATAATTTGCCATTTTAATAATAACTTTAATATTTCATTAAAATGACTTTATATTATAAAGTCAAATTAATAATCCCTTTAATTATTATTAAATGCTCTAATAATCCATGTTTGCTCATTAAATCATCAAACCGGGTCGAAACTGAGCTGACCAATTGAATCAGGTGTCCTGCCAAAAATAGCAACTCCTGCCTGCCTGACTTATTATAAATAGTAAGTACCTCTAAATCACTCTGTAAGTGTCCGCAAAGGCCCAAACCTGAATCCACTGCTGGAGTGATGTTCCCCAACGCTGGATAACTGCCTCAAGTGATCCTCTAAACACTTCTACCAGCCTACGAGGATCTGAATGATAGGCTAACCTCATAAATAACTGTACTGCCTAGGGAGGGGACATTACACACAACTACTTAAGACCCTGTACAAGTCTCATTTCAACAATGATATATCTAACACGGTCACTTTGCTTAACAAAGTAATGGGACAATAAGCAACCAACTCTTTCCATTATTGGATGTGCCAATTCATCACAATAATTTGTCATAGAGAACATCATATTGATTGGGGAAAGATTATAAGTGACAATCTAAATGAGCAATTAGTAAATTTTGGCACTAAATGACAATTTTACATGTCATCTTATTTGTTTTTAGCAATTGCAAGTATGAGACCATGGCCTAGGCTACAAACTCATGGTGTATACAATCAAACAATGCAAATATATGATCATTATCCCCAATTGCGATTGGAAGTTAGCTACAAAAAATTTCAAAGAAAATGATGCCTTCACAATGCTAATTGTGAGAGAGTTGAAAGGAATCTTGAGGATATCACCAAAAGCAGCAACTCTTGTAATTAAGTATGGAAGCTATTTTATCCAATTTCAAAAATTTACATATATTAGAATTGGGGGTTTTGAAGATATCCCTTATAAGCTGCCATGTTATGTAGATGACAAGATAGCATTAATAGAAGTATATAGACAAATTGGATAAAATTTCTCCTTTCCAAATACACCAGAAAATTTCAGTAGATAAAGGAAGTCAAAAAAAGCTTCTTACTGTTGAGCTCAAAAAATGGCGTGCGAAGGAACCAGGCGTGAGACACAAGGGAACGAATTTCAGAGGAATGTATCGCAGACGTCAAGAGGAGTGGGCCGGCGGGAGTGGCAGGAGGATTGCGGAGTCCGGGGGAGGAATAGGTGGGGAGATGAAATGGAGCGGGTGGAACCAATGGAAGCTTTCAGGGACAAAATCACCAACGGATGGAGAGCGTATGATAATCTCGGCTCGTTGAAACAGAATGATTTTTGCAGACCACAATGGGTAAGGGAAAATGGACATTGGGTCGACAAATGCCATCCACTAAACAATGGAAGTCAGAGGGAGTTTAGGGCCAGACAAAACCAATGGATTAGGGCTACCCCCAGCTATGGGCGAATGCTTCATAACGCTGCTCAAGGGAGGAAGTTCGGCCGTCAGGAGCCCCCATGGATATACCCCTATCGATTGGGTCACCCTGGGACGAGGTGGGGAGGAGTAAGAGGAGGTTGAAATCCTCCAGATATCAATATGTCTCAAAGAATGGAACCAGGGCGGTTCAGGGGAAAGCAAAGTGAGTACAAAGAAGAGTCAAGGCAATGGCGTCGTAAGGAAATGGGCGTGGGAGATCAGGACAAGAATAGGAACCCAGACAAAGACAAGGACGTGGAGGAGATGGAAATGGGCACTTCAAAAAAAAGAGGCTCAGCAACTGGTGTGTATAACTGAACCCAAACTTACAGTCTCTTTAAAGATAGACTCAGTTAAGGAAACTAGGGTTTTATTAAAAGATAGAGGTCTGTTTTTGAAATGGGGTGGGGGATATCAAAGAAAATTGGAGGAAATAAAAAACTGGAGTATTATGAAATGGGGAAACAAGAATGTGGTCAAGGCCCTTCAAAACAATTTTTATCTTATTACTTTCCCTACCCAAATGGATGCAAACAAGGTTAGAAACTCAGGGCCTCACTTTATGGATGGCTCACAAATGCATATTTTTGACTGGAATCCTAATTTTAACCCTTGGAAGCATGAGATAGAAGAAAGCTCTACATGGATAAGACTCTACAATCTTCCCTCAGAATACTGGGCAGAAAACACGCTTAAGGTCATTGGAAGACAGTTAGGGAAGTTTAAATTCTTGGACAAAGCACAGGAGGACAGTTTGAGAGGCACCTACTTCAGATTATGCATTGCTGTTTTGAAGGAGAAGACACTTCCAGCAGAAATTGAATTAGAAACTGAAGGGGGAAAATGGAGGCAGGAAATTGTCAGGGAGGACAAGTTGAGTCTTTGCCCGAAATGTAAATCGGTGGACCATGGCAATGAGAACTGCTCAGTGTGGGTAATAAGTAATGGACTCAATATGTATGATGACGTGAAGGTCAAATGCATAGATAAATCTAAAGGCGCCCCACTAGGCGTTCCACTCACTGAAATGGAGAAGGAACTGGCTGATCTGGTATGGCCACCGAATATAGATAGTGGTGAAGGCGGGGAGAAAGACATTATATACAGAAATATGCATGACGAAGATACTTTGAAAGAGAACCCAAATGCGCAAGAAGTCCCAAAAGAGGAGGTACTAGGATTGTGGAATGAAGGGAAAAATCAGGAGAGCCTTCCACCTTTAGCAGAAATCGAAGGGCTGACTATGACAACAGAAGAGGACGCTGAGAAACAATTGGTTCCAATAGTAGAGGAGCCTGGGAAAGACCCAGCTTCAGCTAGGGTGAATGAAGACGAGCTCAAGGAAAATCTAGACACGGGGAGTCAGGAATCTGACACAGATATGGATGAAAGTTACGAGGATTCTCAGGTTGACACAATGGAAGAAAGAGGAATTGAACAAACACAAATAGCCTACAAAACCCCCCCGAATGAGGTTAGCCAAACAAAAAGGACGTAAATCAAACAAAGAAAAACTTGTGATAGCAGGGCAAGCCAAAGGTCAAACCAAGCTGAACCAAACAATTCTAAGAAACGGGAAGGAGCTGCCCCTTCCCAAGGAATCATGAGGGTGGTTAGCTGCAATGCTAGGGGCTTAAATGCCCCTAGCAAATGGCGTCATTTCAGGCGTCAAATAGATACAAGTAAACCAGATATAATTTTTATACAGGAAACAAAATGGAGTAAGGAAGAACAGGAGAAGAGGATGAGGTTTTGGAGAGGCTGGGAAGGTGTTTTTGTGGAAGCGGAAGGAGCCTCAGGAGGCTTAGGAGTAATCTGGAACCCTGTTAAGGTAGGCTGCACTCTCATTTCAACTAATCGGAATTGGTTATTGATATCGGTGAAACACTTCCATTGTAACTTGGAGGTGAAAATGATTAATGTCTATGGGCCAGTAACCGCAACAGCAAAAAGAGGTACTTGGGAGTTGATAACAGACAAAATGAAACAGATGAGGAATGAGCGGGTCCTGTTAGGTGGAGATTTCAATGCTACGCTGAATAACACAGAAAAACTAGGAGGCTCAAGCAACCTAACTAGGGTACAAAAGGATTTTCAGGAATTTGTAGATGGTAATGAGTTAAGGGAAGTCCAGGCAAAAAACGGTGCTTTCACTTGGACCAACAGAAGAGCAGGGCAGTATGGTATCGCAGAAAAGTTAGACAGATTTTTGTTATATGGGGATTGGACTCAGACAGTAAATGTGCTAGAAGCCTCAATATTAGCCTTCAGTGGATCGGATCATTTCCCGATCCAGCTGACATTCTCTCAAGACAATTTCAAAGGAGGCTCTCCTTTCCGGTTTGAAAAAATGTGGATTCGTGATCCGGATCTATATGAGCTGATTTCACAGTGGTGGAAAGAAGTTCAGGCTGGTAATCAGTCCCACCAACTCACTTTTCATAAAAAGCTGTCCTATATCAAAATTAAATTACAATCATGGAATAAGGAACACTTCAAGAATATCTTTGAAGAAAGCGATAGGATAGAAGCTGAGCTCAGGAAACTCAATGAAAGAATAATTGAGAAAGGCATGGGTACGGAAGAATACATGAAAGAAAAAGATCTAAAAGTTGAGCAAACAGAAATATTGGCCAGATTGGAATGTCATTGGAGGCAAAAATCACGGGAATTGTGGCTTCGAGAAGGTGATAGAAACACAAAATATTTCCACAATACCACACTAGTCAATCGAGGCAGAAATAGAATTTGTGAATTGGAGAAGGAAGATGGTACAGTTATTCAAAATGGAGATGAGATAAGTCAGGAAGCTGTCAGATACTTTCAAACTCTTTTTACTAAAGACAATCAGCAGCAGGGGGAAGAAAGGAATGCGTTTCTTGGAAGAATCCCAAGCATAGTATCACAGGATGATAACAAGGAATTGTTAAAGCCAATCAGTTTAGAAGAGGTTAAGAAAGCTACTTTTCAACTTGGACCAGAAAAGGCACCAGGGCCAGATGGCTTCCCGGCCCTTTTCTTTCAAAAATTCTGGGAGATAATCAAGGATGATTTGGTGAAGGCAGTGGAAGAGTCAAGAAGAAAGAACACAATTCTAGGAGCAATCAATCACACCTTCATTGCGCTCATCCCAAAGAAAAAGGAAACTAAAACTATGGGGGACTATAGACCAATCTCCCTATGTAACACTCTCTACAAAATTATGGCAAAAACAATAGCAAATAGACTGAAATCAGTGATAGATAAGCTAATTTCTGAGGAGCAGAGCGGTTTTATTTCCGGAAGGTCTATTGTGGAAGGTATAATAGTTGCACATGAAACCATACATACGGCTAGAAAAATCAGACTTCCAAGCATAATTTTAAAATTGGATATTCTAAAAGCCTTTGATCGGGTAGACAGACAATTTCTGGCTAAGATGTTGATCAAGTTTGGCTTTGATAGGAAATGGGTGGATTGGATTATGGGCTGTATAGGTTCTCCAAAATTTTTTGTTTTAGTCAATGGAGTATCCGAGGGTTTCTTTAACTCCTCTCGAGGTATCAGGCAGGGGGATCCCTTATCCCCCTTCTTATTCATTATCCTAGCGGAGGCTTTAGGAAGGAGTATTAGTCAGGCAAGACTGGATGGTTCATGGAAGGGGATTGAAGTCACTCCAGGGGTAGAACCAAGCACACATCAGCAGTTTGTAGACGACACAATTCTGTTTGGACAAGCGACAAGAACAGAGGCAAGGAAAATTAAGAGTCTTCTAGATGAATATAGTAAAGTCACGGGGCAATTTATAAATTGGAGAAAGTCAGAAGTATACTTTCTCAATGTGCAAATAAGACTACAAAGAGATCTTATCAGAATTTTAGGGGTGAGAGCAGCTGGACTCCCGGGGAGATTTCTTGGTATGCCATTATTCGGTGGAGCCAATAAGAAGAGCTTCTGGGATAAGCTTGTTGACAGCTGCAAGCAGAAGATGGAAATATGGAAAGGAAGGTGGCTCACATCAGCTGGGAGGTTACTAATGATTAAGGCAGTATTGGCAGCAATCCCAGTTTATTCTATGGCCTGTTTGAAGATTCCGGCTAGTATTGATGACCAACTCAATCAAATTATGCGGAAGTTCTTTTGGAATGGGCCGAGTGAAACTAACAAAGTCCCTCTGTTAGCTTGGGATAAGATCTGTAGGCCACAAAAGGCGGGTGGAGCTGGCATAAGGCAATCGAAATGCTTGAACCTAGCAATGGGAGCGAAGTTGGTGTGGATGATGTACAAAGGAAATCAGAAATGGGTCAGAATATTGCGGAAAAAATATCTTGATTCAGATGATCCCGTTAGTATAATGAAAATATTGAATCCGCCAAGAGGGTCAGCAATATGGAATTTTATCTATGAAAGCAGAAATATAATAACTAAACATATCACTTGGGAAGTCCACAGCGGGCAAAGGGCTTCCTTCTGGTTTGACTCCTGGAATTGTCATGGGAAGCTGTGCAACATGCCACAAATGGATGAAATTAGGGAAGAAACAATCAGACTTTGGGGATCCAAAGTCTGCAACTATGGTAATCAAGTTACAGTAAATGGGATAAGCAAGTGGAAATGGAAAGACTTTAGTGATATTAATGCCCCGTTGGAGCAAAAGAGTGCCTTAAAAGAAGTCCTAAGGGAGAGAACTATCCTAGATATGGACAGCGAGGATGTTTTAAGGTGGTGTGCATCAGCTGATGGAGAATATAAGGTCAAGATAGGATACAAACTAAGAGAAAATGCAGAATTAGATCACCATTGGCCAACCCCTCTATTTTGGGGAAAGGATGTACTGCCAAAAGCAGGGGTGTTCTCCTGGCTAGCATTTCAAAACAAGATTCTTACACAAGATAGACTGGAAAAGATGGGTTTCAGAGGACCTAATAGGTGTCATTTGTGCAAGCAGAATTTGGAAAACGTGGACCATCTTCTACTATTATGTCCATACTCTGAGTACTATTGGAAATACATTATTAGACAACTTGGTTATCAGACCCCCTTTCCTCAAAGCCTGGCTAACTAGCTGTGCGGGTGGCCGAGAAAGAATGTTAAGGGGGTTTTCAGCGGTATCTGGCAAATCATACCGTCCTTAGTATGCTGGGAACTTTGGAAGGAAAGGAATCGAAGAGTTTTCAAGGACCAAGCCTTGGCTAAAGAATTGTTAGTGAAGAAGATTGATGGATCAATTGTGGAGGTAGCAAATGTGGCTGCTAGAAGAAGATCATTGTCAAAAAATATCTTTACGAACAGGGACATTGAATTAACGAACAAATTTCAGGGGTTGAGTATTCCCAAAGTGGCTGGTTCTCAGAGTACACAGCAGAAGGCTGAATTAAGGCAGAAAACGGTATGGCAAAAACCAGAGGCAAGGTGGATTAAAATAAACTTTGATGGGGCCTCGTGCGGGAATCCTAGATTGGCGGGGATCGGGTGTGTGGCTAGAAACTCAGAAGGTGAAGTGATCAAACAGAAAGCTCAATCCATTGGACAGGCATCAAGCAATATGGTTGAGTTCAGGGCTGCACTATTTGGTTTGGAGATGGGGAGAGAAATGGGTGTGTCCAAGCTCCACCTGGAAGGTGACTCACTTATAACAGTAAATGCAATCAGATCCAATTCTACTCCTAACTGGCAACTGCGGAAATGGCTTCATCCTATCTCAAGGTATATATCATCCTTTTCAGAATTCCGGATCAGTCACATTTACCGGGAAGGTAACTCCATGGCGGACAAATTAGCCAAGGAAGCAGCAACAGAGAGGGAGGGCGGCCAAGCATAGGCGTTTACCCAGAAGCAAACAACGTGGATGAGTTAAGGTAGAAGCTGCCAGGCGTCCTTGAAGGGAGTCGAGGTAAGGTATAAACCAAGACATAACAGCCTTAGCGCGGACATCAATCTAACTCTAGTTCGATGCTTGTGGATTTGGAACTCATAATCCACGTGCCAATGAAGATTATAGCATCTGTCTGGTAAGCGGATCAGCAATAGAGGAGCTTCCAAAAATTTCAAAGCCTGAGGAGTTATAACGAATATCATCATCCAAATTTGAATTTATTCGGTCTGGTGGATGGGGCAGTAGACAGGGTTACCAGTAATGTATTGTATAAGATCTTTTGGACTGTAGTAGTCTGGTGAAATTTGGGTGGAAGAGCTACAGAAATATTGTATTCATCATTGTAACAGTTCCTTGTTTTAATAATAAAAGGGGTGCTGGCCCTATCCAGCGATTAACTTATCAAAAAAAAAAAAAAAAAGCTTCTTACTTAATCTGAAAACAAAACTGTTCGAATTTTCCGATAAGGGCGTGGTTCGGTGGTCAAGTTGCTTGGTTGTAGTGACAACCACCAGGGTTCAAACCCTTGCTGGGCCAAAGTGCTCGCAGGCCTTGTGCCTTCGCTGGGTCAATGTGCTCACGGGTTTGGTAGTTTCTTGTGGTTGCTTGTACGGTTGTACCCCTCAAAAAACAAGATTCTCAAAAGTCTCATTCACATTACAAATATTACAACCAATACCAAATAAACCCAAATCAGAAAAAGAACCTACAACAAAATTTCTTGGTATCTAGAAGACTGCACCAACAGAATTTAAGGACATAATTCCAGTGTTTTTCATCAAAATTCAAATTCCATTTGGTGTTGACGTGACTAAGTACCTCCTAAGAGTCAATTAATAACCTATATAACTTATTGGCATTAATCCTGAACAAAGTGGTCCCACCTACCCAATATAAGTTCTGAATAGTTTCAATATTAGATTCCAAATTCACTAAAAATTGAATGTTATCTACAACTTTGGTCAGCACAGTGTAAGTTCTCTTTTGAGACTAAGCCAAGTGGTATTTATCTCTAAGAAAGCCTTAGTTCCTAATTTGTCCATTGAAAAAATATCCTCAAACTAAGAGATCCCTTTATTATTCTAAGCCTTCGCAAAACAACCTTGCAATATGCAAGAGGCTTGTTAGTCCATTGCAAGTTCCACCAGATGGATCTGAAACTGATCAATTTATTCTCAATCCTGGTATAAGCATCACCATATTGAATTAAATTTTTAATATTCTCCCAAGCCCTCCAAATGTTGTTAAAAACATTAGAACCAGATGGAATCACTGAGAACTTGCCCAATAAAATATTGTGAAGATGCAATCCTCTCCACTATTTGGCTCTTTTAGGAAAAGCTTAATATTGTTTATAATTATAATTTTCCATGGTTCATCACCATTAAGAACCTTGACTATTCATTTTGTGGCAAGGGCCACACCCTAGATTTTCAAATTCTTTAAACCAAATCCCCCTTTAGTTTTGTCCATACAGCACCACTGCCAATTCACAACATTTCTCTTATTATTACCCTTGCCGTCATACCAAAGAAAGTTTCTGATTAATTTCTTAATTTTCTCAGTTTGATAGTTATTAAACAACCAAAATGAAGCATAATAGATACTATATGAAGATATTATCTTTTGAAAAACTTGAAATCTCCCAGCCAAAGACAAGAATTGTTTATTCCATTTCAAAAAAAAAATGAATCTTACCATATATCCAGTCCCACATATTTTTCACTGAGGGATTGACAAGAAATGGTATTCCAAGCCAAGGTATCTTACATGTTTAAAAGGTTCCCCCAATTCAATTTATATTTATCAAACCATGTAGGTGGAAACTCAACTTAGCTTGACAAAATAGATTTATTATCAGAAGTTTTAACACCTAAGGCTTTACAAAATATATTTAGTCTATTCATCTAAATATCAAATTTCTCTTCCTCCATATTAACAAGGAGAGGAGTGTCATCAACATATTGTATATTCAAAAGTTCATCATTATTAGGTAGTCCCTTTCACAATCCTTCCAAAACAACAAGATCTTAACGTATAATGTAGAGCATCAAAATCATTTACAACCAAGTTTGGGGCAAGTGGACAACCCTTCCTAATTGACCTTTGCAGAATAACGGTTCTCTTAAGGATTTGTTTATATCAACTTGAGTATAGACATCCTTAAATATAACTTTAATCAAATTGAAAAAACCATTAGAAAAACCAAATCACTCCAAAATCATCAAGATGAAAGACCACTTGGTTCTATCCTATGTTGTTTCAAAATCAAGAAACAACATGCCAACGTTTTGGTCAATCTTTCTTGCCCAATCCAAAGCCTCCCAGCTAGTGATGGGATTCTCCAAAATATAACTCTTTGATGAATTTAATATGTGTAATGCTAAAGATTCTAGGAAGAATCTCCTCCAATCTCAAAGAAAAGAAAAATTGCAAAAAATTTATAAGATACATTCAATGGAGTAATGGGCCTCCAATTCTTATCACCTTCCTTGGGAAGGAGTTAATTATTCCTATGTTTATTTTATTTCCTAAAGAATCTTTTTCAATAGCTTCTCCAAAAGTAAATCCTCTGCAATCCGGGTTGAATTAGATTTATTAAACTAACTTGGTAAGCCATAATACCAAGTGATTTACCATTTTTGAAAGACTGAATATCCTTCAGAATCTCGTCTTTGCTGATATCTTTATTCAAAATATTAGACTGCTCCTTATTGATTTTCTTGGGAATAATCTTTCTACACGCCTCTTGAGCTTTCTTACATGGAGCATTATTATTAAAATTGAACAAATTCTGATAGAAATTTTTAAAAACTTCTTTAATATCATTGTTACTAGTAGGTTGCTTATCATCCACCAAATTGGACCTATGGTCTCCTTATTTTCCTTAGCCTTTAAAATATCAAATAAAAATTTAGAACTTTTATCCTCCTTCTAAGCCAATTCATAATTGCTCCAACCTTAGCGCCTTAAAAAGAAATTATTTTGAAGGCATCTTAGCCTATGTTTAATATCAAGATGGGAATTGAGAAATGTCTAATTATTGGGATCTTCTTGAATCTATTTTTCAATATTTAAAAAAGTTCATGCAAATAATTTCATACCATTTTCTGTCCAATGCTATTTTTTTCCAATGGTTTAATAAAAAACTTATCAAATATTTACAATAGCATTCCAGTAATTAATGGCGGAATCATACTGGAAAGGGGATTTATTAATTTTTCTCAAAGTATTAATACCATTAGTACAATCCTACAATTTAATGATCTCGGTATTCAATTTGAATAAGTTATCTTTTCTGATAATTTTCTTATTGTTTCATTTAAACAGAATATTAGCTTCAATAAGATGATGGTCCAATATAGTCCAAGGTAAAACTTTTACACTATTGCTATCATTATTTCTATCAAAGCTAAAAACATACTTCTGTACATAAAATCTATCAAGCCTGGACTAAATTATTTTTCCATCCTTCTAATAATTACACTAGGTAAACTAGATACTCTTATTATTTTTCTTATTATTCTAAAACAGGTCAACCAGTTTCAGAACTCTTGTAGCTTTAGACCAAAAAAACTGAACATTACTTTTCTAGCTCATTTAATTGCCACGTTTTTTGTAATGTCCCCTTTTGCAACATTCCTGATTTTTACCCAAAAAACAACAATTCCAATTTAAGTTGAGAAAATAAATATAAGTTTATAATAAAATTACAAATTGTAATGCCCTTTTACAAGATAATCCTGGTTTAGGTCCTACAAACACTATTATCACTAAAACTGACATTGAAAATCATTAAATATTAAGAATTCATGATATCATCTAAAACCCCAAGGCATTAACATTAAATTCAAGAAACCATGACAATATTTAAATCCATATAAGCATCATTCATATCTAAATCAAAATACCTTAATATCATTAATAATTATTCCAAGGCATATTCCTATAGTCAACCATATTAGGAATTCGTCGGAAATGCTTGCAAACCGCAATCTCAAGGGTGGTCATCCTTGTACTGTGAGAGCATGGAAGGATTTTAGATCCATTTCATCCCTCAGTCCACCTTGGAGGCTAGCCGTCCTCCTTGACCAAGCCCAAAAGCACGGAATTGGATTTCTGATCCATTCGGCCTCCTGGCCCACGAGTATGGCAAAACATCCAGTCCATCCATCTCGGGGTGGCATGCTTGATAAGACACATGAAGACTGTCCTCTTCAACCAAGCCCAAGAGCACAAAATTGTGGTCCATTCGGCCTCCTAGCCCACAAGCATGGCAGGAACCCTGATCCATCCATCTCGGGGTGGCGTGCTTGATATAAAGAATTTTTAGTCCTTCAGCTCTCATGAGCTTGGAAGGCTGAACGGCCTTCCTATTTGCAAGACACTTCACAATTTCAAGATATGATTTCTAAAGGAATTTGCTAGAATAGTTCTAAATAAATACCTCTTAATGAAATGGCAAATTTACTCTTAAATGGCTGCCACCAATTATATTTCAGAATATTACCAATGGCTGTTCTCAATCTCTTTTCCCAAGAGATGTGTTATATTTCTTATTCTTATTTCTCTTATTTCTTGCTTGATTGATATTTTGGATTGATATTTGAATGTGTTACTTGGATAAATTGATGATTGGATGTTTTGATGATTGAATGATTGATGCTTGACTGATTGGATGATTGAATGATTTGATGATTGAATGTAGTGATAGACTTATTGCTGTTTGCTTGATTGATCTTTTAGATATTTTGATTGCTTGATTTCTTGATGGATAGATGAGTGATAATTGTTGATTGAATGTCAATGAACTGATTTACCCTTTATATCCATTTCTTGAAGGAGTCACCACCTTTCACAATAAATGAGTCACCACTCTTCATTGCTGCCTTTTGAGAATGATAATTTATTTCCAAACTGATTGATTGATTCGTTCCCCATAGATGATTTCTCCACAAGGAAATGATCTCCCTTTTATATCTTATTATTGAGGGAGTCACAACCTTTCACATTTGAAAGAGTCACAACCTTTTACATTAGGAATCACATCCTTTCTTGCATCATCACTACTCTTGAGAACATAATTTAATTTACTTGCAAAATCACATAAGGTTCTATTCTCAATTCATTTATTGAACAATGTTCTAGACCTCCTTCTCAAATGAAATGCTCTCCCTCCTATATCTTCAAGTTTGAGGGAGTCACACCTCTTCAATATTTCTGCCTTTTTGGAAGAGTCACAACTATTCCTCTTAATTGCTGGCCTAAAACCCTTTTACTTTAATTCAAGGAAATCGTTGTCCTTGTTTATTCTTATACACCTACACTTTAAGTGCTGCAATTTGACTAAATATTGCAATCTGTTTCTTTCTTTGACAGGGGCATGACATTTTTTCATCCTCCTTTTGCTCCACCATGCTAAAATCCTCCAATAATCCAAGAGAGATTAGGCACAAAAGAAGTCAATTACTTTCTCAACTCAATTCTATCCCTATAACCATTAGTTGCATATACTGAGCAAATACCAAAATTTAGGTTATATTTTTCAATTACAATCCAAATCCCGCTATTGCAAGGGGAGCTACTAGAATTTTTGACATAATCAGACCATTTTTTATCTACCAAAATAGTTGTTCCACATGTACCTTTCACATGATCGGATGTATAATAATTAGACTCCTTCCAAACATATTTCAAAATAATGTCTAATCGAAATCCAACAGCTTTAGTTTCTTGTAACAACAAGAAGTCCAAATTCTCGATCTTATTGCATAAAGGTCTGACAATATATTTCATGTCGAGTGCCTCAAAAACTCTAAACATTCCAACTTATACATTTGATGCTTATTGAGAACTAGGAGGGGGTTAAAACATTTCTGATTTTTATACATGTCAAATCATTTAAATATTCTCTCTTTTTTTTTTTCCAGCCTTCTGAGAGGAATCATCTCTACTAATTTATTTTCTTTTCCTTCTATCTTCTTTATTTTTCTTTGACCTTTTCAAATCCATATCATTTTCATTGCCTACCTCTTGGAAAAGAGGGTTAATAAAATTTAATACAACCTTATTATTACGACCCTGCTCCTTGTTAATATTTATAGCAGGGTTCTCAATAGTCAACGCATCGAAAACTATTGTATACTGTATTAACAACAATGAGGGGCATTTGGTTAACAGTTATCTACAGTTGGCAAATAATGTTATCCATTCTCAAATCCTAACATCACTCATCCTCAAAAATCCATCGCATTCTCTAAATATCTCTTTCTTTCCATCTTGGTTCAGATATATCAATGTGGAACCGATTTGGCCTACAGATTTGAGCCCCAAAATTTCAAATTCGAATCTTTGCCGCCTTTTTCTTTTGACCATTATGAGCTAAATAAAATGTTAATTGTCCAAATTACAAGATAGGACGGTGTATTTAAAAACTAACGCAAAGAGAAAATGAATCATCTAGCATTTGTCTGGAAGGTGAAAAGAACACCTAGGTTAAGGAGCTTAAAGAAGAATCAATTTTACATTGTCTACTTGTGACATCATACTAGGAGTATATTGTGTCTTTACAAAAATTCAAATACCAAAACTTGAGGTGAATAGGTTTCAGTCTACAGAATAGTACCAGATCATATTCATGATTTACAAGTTCAGATATGCATGTATGGTTTAAGTCCACACTCGCCGAGATCACCTCCACACTCACGAAAGTGAAACAGGAAGGTGCACAGCTACACTTACACATCAGTGACAGAATATAAAATTCCAACACCTTGGCAAATGGAGGATCACCTCTACACTCACAGAAGCGAACCAGAAAGGTGCACAGTCAGATTTACAGGTCAGCAACAGAGTGTAAGATTCCAACACCTCGGCAAATGGTTCCTTACACCTGAACAGAGACATCTACATTTCTATCAGAGTTAAATACCCATACATTTAATTTATTTAATTTTCACATTGATTTAAACATTTAATTTGCAACGATACCGATTATCAATCCCAACTATTTTACCTAAATTATTTATTTATTTATTTATTTATTTAATTAACCTAAAGATATTATGGAAGGCGGTGATTTTCCCCTTACACTATGATACACGATAGTATCATTGACATTCAACTAGAGAGTGGATACGAGAGATCGAAGAAAACAGTGAAAGCCGAAATCAAAAGAAGGGGGACAAAAGAAATACGTTATAAAAGTAACAAAGTAAGAAGGAGAATACAGCAAAAGAGGATCTCCAGACATGAATATTGTCTTGAAGAAAGATGGGCGTATGGCATTTAGTAGCCTTATCAACTAACGACTTATCAATTAGCGAAGTATTGTTTCCCCTGAGTTTGTTTCCATGTTCTGTTGAGGGCATGTATTGGAAAAGGAGAAGTACAGGCTTTTTGTTTAACATACCAACAGTCAGTGTTTTGTTGTAAACATCCCTTGTATGCACTCTTATCTGTATGTGTTTTTTGTTTAAAATATATGGTTATGAAACCTTTTATAAGAGAGGAAGAGGCATACCGAAAAGACAATACCAAAGGCCCATAAGTACTGCATGATGAAACCGACGGTATCCCACTGAGGGCCCTCCCAAAAGTCTGGTTCATCTCCTGGGAGCTTTGGCACCACATATTCTTCCTCTTCCTCCTCCACCTCCACCACTCCAGTATCGTTGGTAGTGGGGATGATGAGGGAAGCAGGTTCCCTTGTCTTTTTGCGGGGAGAGGGCCTTCTGGCTCTGGCTCGCCCACATGCACTGCCCCGGCGAGGAAGAGCGAAATTCAAATTCTGGCTGATGGCAATGGCGGGCACGTGATGTCGGGGAGCCCTAACAGTCCCAAGACACCAAGCCATGCTCTGCTCTGCTCTTTCCGCCTCTTAACTGCACAAAACTATGCTTGCGCTCCACACACCGATCCAACAAATCTCATCCCAATCTAACTCCAGAAAGCAGCTCCCGATTTCCAACTTGTTCTCCTTTGTTGAGGTGGCTTCGATGTGGAAGGTTAAGGATAAGACAACATTATGCATCCTTGGCTAGCCATTTCAAGGCCATAGCTTCGACGAGCGACAAAGTTAAAAAAAAAAAAGAAGGGAAAAATTAAAAGGAATTCACTCAAACGCTTCTATATATCATGTTGATAATGGAAGTACATTGAGACATGTTATTGAAAAGGTCCATAAAGAAATGAAAATGAAAATTTTATTGGAGTCCATTGTATTCAAGATCGAAAATAGTACAATGATTTTGAAGAGATCCAATCAACACATTCTAGGCCTAATCCTTAGGCCTAATCCTTATTTGTTAATTATGATTTTTTTTGTTATTGATTTTGATCAATTTGTTTCTTCTCAAATAAAATAATTAAAGTATCAATATATTTGGCTTAAATGTTCTTATAAGTCAAACATACATTTCAAAGTTCCTTTCTTAATATCTTTCTTTAGGAATTTCTAAACTTAAAATGGTTTCCAAACTAATTTTCTCAATTCTCTAATAGCACCTATCGTTGACAACAGTACCAAAAATGACATGGATCGTTATAGTCCTCATCATTTAATTATCAATCCAAGGTGGCGTCCATGGCTATATGCAAGAGGAAAGAGAGATAATTTACATGATAGTCTCTTCTACAAACATAATTGACAACATTGAATTGACAATAAATACATGAAACAAATTAAGGCTTAACTTTGTTGAAATTAATTTTACTATATAAAATATAGAAATATAATACTTGTTGAAATCAAATATCCTCTATAAAAAATAAAAATATAATGCTTGTTGAAATCAAACTTACTCTAAAAATTTTAGAAATACAATGTTGGAAAGTAAACTAACTAACCTACTTCCTCGGGTTGAGCATGCCCTTACCTTTTCCCCCCTTTTGATCAACTGTCTACTATGTATTTTTTGAATACTTTTTTTAATAATTCAATCAATGCACCAATAGCATAGATTTGGCATCGTATTCTTGGGGAGATGTTTATTCAAACTTCTAGCAAGCTACAACTACTTCCTCTAATCTCAATTGCCTTTCATCTCACCACATTTACATTAGTGATTTTTTGTCACAAACTACTCATTCATTTTAGTGGATTTCCTCAAACATTTTTTGGGTTTTTTCCTCTTGTTTCAAACGTTCCAAATCATTTTGAATTTTTTTATTTTATTGAAAATAAGAGAGATAATGTTTTACTAAAGATGCATTTTTACTTATCCTCCTCTTCTTCTTATTTGCCCTTTTTCTAGGAAATCTTCTACTGCTCCCATGTAATAGAAAACGAAGGAATTATTCTTCAGTTTATTGATCACATCATTGTTGATTGCCATGTGGAACATGCAATGCCCATTAAGACATGCAATGCCCATTAAGACATGCAATGCCTATTAAGACATGCAATGGCACTAAGTTTTGTGGTAACTATGGTTATCCTTGGTGGAAAGGGAAACGTGGAGTGAGAGATCATTAGAGTTTGCATGGAATAGATATTGGTCCCATTAATTCAAGAATGCCTGATGATCAATGAGCCTTGCAAAATATTGGAATGTGTTGGTAGTTTGGAGGAGTTTGTTATAGCTTCTCACAATATCTTCAAAGCCTTTAGATGCCTCTGGAACCCTTTATTGATAGTATCTTTGAAGCCTTGTACTTGTCATGGTTATTTAATAATTTATTCACCTACATTATAGCATCTTATGCATACTCATGTAGATATATTAGAAGCTAAAAAGTAATTTGAATCACATTCAGTACTAAAAACAAACCAAACATCTACTTTGCATTCCACCTTAAACAAGCTAAAGATCTTTCAAACCTTACTCAAATCCACTTGCCTAAGAGATTAAACTTTGGAAGGGTGGATAATATGTTTTCCCTTCAAAATAAATGCAAAGAGGTAAAGTTATGGGATTGGAAAACTATTCATGATCTATTTGGCCTATTAGTAATTCTAGTGATGTTTTATGGGTATGAAATATGGACTAGTAACACTTCAAACCCCAATTTACTTTGCATTCATTAATTCTTTGAGAGTGATATCGAACCTTATGATGACTTTAGGGCATATGAGTTATCCATGCTTAGTTGTGTTGTAAAGGCCACACCCATTGGTTAAACGGGCTTGTTGGAAGGTGCCAAGAAATCTAAAGGTTTATATATCATTATTAAACTTCTCAATTGACCTTTGGATGTCCAACTCAACACTCAACATGGTTGGTTGGCATGGTCAGGGTCATTCAATGTGTTGAGTGTTTGTTGGAATATACTACTTTCTTCCTTTATGATCAAATCCACTCTATTTTCATCATTATTTTCAAAAAAAAAGTACCTCCTTGACTCCATCATTGGGTTCATCATCAAAGTCATAGCTAGAATCAAGTGGATTTTCCTATGATAATATTGTTACAACATAATTTGTGTTAGAAACCAAAGGAAAAGCATGGAAGCTTAGTTGGTTACCTTATTGAGATTATTACAATGTCAAAGCTCGATGAGTGTAATTATTCATCTTCATAAGTTTTGTATTCCGTACACATTAGGTTGGTAACATACTTAATTTTACAAAGGTTTGTAATAAAATTATTTGTATGTATTTAATGCTCATAAGTAGTGTCACAGTACATCTTTTTTATCATGTTTATTTTTACTATCAATTTTCCTTAAATTCTATAAAAAAATGTTCATTATATTGTTCAATAGGCTCACCATTTTTCCTCTTTATCATTGTAAATTGCAAGAGGGCTTCCTTTTTATCCATATTTTATCTAGATTGTTGTAGGAACACCTCTTCCAATTCAACCCATGAGTATATAGAACTTATTGTAATATTACTATGCTAATGAAGAGTTGCATTATGAAAAGTATTAACAAATAATTGGCAAGCAACACCCTCATGGTTGATCTACTTTTCTATTATCAATTCCCTACAAATCGTGACATGCTCATATGGACTTTTCCAAATGTCAAGA
>VDFB02205232.1:0-47189 GCA_007258455.2 Sequoia sempervirens | reverse complement strand
TTTGTAAACACTTTTATTTTTGTCGACTCATATTGTGGATTGACCTCCACCGTGGTTTTTTCCTAACAAGGTCTCCACATGAAAATCCTTATGTTATGGTGTTGTGGTTGATTGCCTTTTGTTCTTTCATCTTACTTTTAGTTCAATGTTATAATTGGTTTAAAGATCAGATTAATAAAGTTAAATTTTACAGAACACTGATTCACCCCCCCTCTCAGTGTTCCTTGACTCAAATAATATCATGGCCAATAGGATAATAATTTGAACAACTTGTTCTACAAGATGAGGTTCCATCAACATCAAATGTTCCTCCAAGAGTGGTATCAAGACTACTAGGTGTTGTTAAACCCTTGGTGGAATATTCAATGTATTGTGTTGAATCAAAATAGATAGGAGATAATTGATTGTATATTAAGGGGGTGAATCAATTCTCTTCTTCTCCACCATAGGCTCTAATTGATGATCCTCCACAAGATAGGATGATAGTTGGCCTAAGGCTTGGTATTATTGTACCAAGTGATATAAGAGCCTTTGCATGCTTTAAATTTTTGATGATTTTTTAAAACATAAAAACTTCCTAACCAAGAATGAAGTGGACATTTTCCTCAAAATCATGAATAAATAAAGGGATAAGGAAACAGAGGAAGAAACCAAATAGATAACAAACAAGGTAATGCAATATATTGAATTTAATGTGAGCAACATCACTACAAATGAAGGAAGAAGAATTATGCACTGAAGTTGTTTTCTTTTATTCTTAGGAGGAGATGTTGCCTTATTAATTACTTTGGACACCATAATGAGGAAAGAAAATAATGAACTCCCAACATCTAAGGAGAAAGCTAAAGAATTATATTTTGGGTCTTGATTTAGCACAATATTTAAAACATTGGTAATATGGGTAGTCTCTCTTCAAACCAAGAAACCTTAAGTTGCAAGGGATTTCAAGGAGATTACAATAACATCATTCTCAAGAGATATGCAGATACAAGTGCTTCTCAAGAAACATACTTGGTAGTAAGCATTTTTTTATTTAGTGAAGCACCAATGAAGAAATTGTAGGCTTATTTTGACAAGTTAGAAAAGGGTCATATAAATTTGTCGAAGGAATATAATAGGATTCATTCCTTACTCCCTCCTCCTCTGAGCATCACTTTAGAGCCTACCACCCCTCAATTAAGTTCAATTGATACAAATTTCCAACATAGGGAAAGATTACCATTGCTAATAAACCAGTTGAAGGGTTAGTTATAGAATAGAAAGGAAGCAAAGAAAATAGCTAAAGGGGATGATAAGAAAAATATGGTCAACCTTGTTGATGACTTACTAGGTAATAGATTAACAAGTATCTTAATAAAATTAGATGACACATGGGTAGGTTACAATAATTTGAGATGTGTTTACACCAACTACTTGCATAATGAAGAAAATAAGAAGGAAATATTAAGCACATGGATCATTAGGGTGTCAATAATAGGAGAAATATATATGCACACTAAATTTTATCCCAATACTCTTGTAGAATTGGAAATCACTCATAAAATTCTAGAACTATTAAGTGTTATATTAGTTTATCAGACGAAGTTGGACATTCAACTCAAGAATAGGTTGGATTCTTTTAAATCATTGAAGAAGGCTTTGATGCCCAAGATATTGTATGATAATGGAAACATCAAATAATTTGGTCAATAGAAGCCTTATTTCAATAATATATTACATTCATTAGGTGTTCCAATATTGGAAAATGATGAACTTGATTGAGTTTTTCTAAATAGTAGCTTAGATAAATTAATTTAATTAGAATAAATATTGGATAGTTTCATCAAGGAAACTAAAATAATTTTAAATGAAAAATATAATGCTCATGTGAATAAAGTGGAAAAAGTAATTGAGTTTCAATGACCTACAAAAGATATGTACACTTCATGGTTTAATGGGTAAATCATCTTGCCATATCAATGGGATCATCATTTTTTTCTTCAATAGTATTATAAGTTCATATGCTTCTCTAATGGCTTTAGTGATGATTTTTGGTTACAAATTGTAAAGGAAATTGTCTTTCAATGGGTTGTTATACCTATTCTATTTCAACAAGAATTTGGTTGTCAAATGTAACTCACAACAAATGTGAGTTGGCTCATGATCTTGCATTCTCATTTGGTTTATAAAAGGCATGAGCCTTATTGTAAATGAATCTAGGAATTGTAATTTCCGTTAGATGGTTAGTCTATAGTGTCTCATAGGTTATATTGGTAAGGTCTGTAAAGAATTTTATGTAGCATCATTCTACATTTTTATAGAGGCATATATGAAAACATGCTTTAATGTGTTATCATTTCAAAATTTGTAATGGAATTTCCTTTATGAATAAAATTTTCAAGTATTATTGATTTTTTTATGAATGACATCATAGCTTTCCAGAGCATACCTGATGTAATGCTAGAGGCTAAAATTAAAGTCTTCAAAGCCCTTGAGGACTACATGAAACAAATTTCCTCCATTTTTTTGTTATGACCTCCTTCCTTAGAACATTTGAAAACTCTTTTATTTTGGTTACTAACAGTGTTCCACGAGGTTTTGGGGACGAGGACGAGGGGAGGATAGGGGACACATTCTGGGGACATGGGGATGAGGGGTCTAAGTTTACAGGTGGCGGGGGGATGGCGAGGGGATGACGGCGAGGGGTGATAGGGTGTTGAAATACATATATTACTTGAAAAAATAGATACAAAAAGATGTATAAGTATAAGAATTATACATCTTGGAGACAACTAGGAGTCCCCTAGACATCTTGAGGACACCCCAACATCCTTGAATTCCTAGCGGTGTCTTGGAGACAGTGACACTAGTGGTGGGATGGTGGTGCTGGTGGTGGGCTGGTGGGGGGACGTTCCCGCCAAGTCTCTAAGATGTCCCCATCTAGGAAACATGAGGTTTTTTGTGGGGACACATCCCCATGGAACACTGGTTACTAATTATAATTTAAAAGTTGTTATAATAGCTATACTCTCTAAAACTAAACTAAATAAGAAAAGAAATAGAAATTAATTAATTAATAAAATAATTAATTTTTTATAAATAATCATTTTCCATTAGAATATCAAATATATAGCATTGCTAGTAATTAAAAGAATAACAAAATAATAAAAAAATTGCAATTATTATTTCTAAAAATTTTATGATTTATAATTTATTTTGAGAAGCATTATTAGCTGATAGGCTATTTTGTTTGAATTTTCCACCAGGATTTTCATCAGCCCAGCCGGGAATTGGATTTGTCGATACTGGGGGTCTCGCCATCAGCGCGGAGGTAACCGAGTTTTTTTGTGGTGACGTGGGCCTTGGTAATTACGTGGGTTGGTGGTGGTGGAGAATTGTGTCGTGGATATGGGGAAGGTGAATGGTAAGCATTTGTTGGTGCGAGGGCCAATGTACCCTGTCGTTGTACGATGGTAGAGGATGAAGTAAATGCAATATTGAATTATGTTGTGTGGGAGAGTATACTTTGATGAAGTTGTATTGTCAGAAGATCCATTGTTGTGTTGGTTTGATAGTAGGCTATTGTTAAATTCATTGCATCCGGGTCCAGTTTTTAGCAGGTTGGAGGTTTTCAAAGTTGTTGAGCTGTGGAATCAGTAAGTCATTTTGCACGGGTATTTTGCATAAATGATTAATTTATTGTTTGTCTTTCATTCTCTGCTTATTGTTTGTTTTGATAGCAAGTTTTAAGGTTTGAACACTGATGTGTTGCATAATGTGCAAGGAAGTATATTGATTAAGTTGCATTGTTGAAAGAGCCATTGTGGTGTTGGGTTCCTAGCAGACTATTGTAAAAATTGTCGTCTGCAGTTCCCTAGTTTGTTTCATAGGAGACAACTGTAAAAATCGTTAGCTTTCGCTACTTTTTGTGCTAGATTGGAGGGTTTTAAAAATGTTGTTCTCCACAATCTGTAAGTCATTTTACATGGGTTCCTTGTATAGATTGTTTCTTAATTGTTTATGTTAAAATTGTTGTTGTCTGAAATCTATAAGCCATTCTGCATGGATGTCTGGCATTATCATTTTGTGTGGATAGAGAAATTGAAGTTGACTCTTTTTTCTTTCATCGAGAAATATGGTTAGGGTTTGTTGTTTTTTCGTTTCTGGTTTATTGTTTGTAGTTATCTCTGTTCATTTTTGGCCTTATACTCATTACCACAGAAGCAATAGTAGTTAAATCTAGGTTCTTCTGTCAAAATGGTTAGGGTTGGTAATTTTATTTCCTAATTTCATATTAAGATAGGAGTGATTATATATATATGGATATGCAGATGGTTTGTTATTTGTTTGAAGTTTTCAATGGGATTTTCGTCAGCTGAGCCTTTAATAGGATTTGTTGAGTAATAGATGTTTTACAATTTCTTTGTCTCTCTATAATATTTAATTCTAGCCAATGTAGCTAAGATTTTTTGTGTAATCATGTGTGAGGAAGTATATTGATTAAGTTGCATTGTCAAAAGAGCCATTGTGTTGTTGGCTTCATAGTGGGCTATTGTAAAAATGATACTATTGTTTGATAGCAGAGTAATGTAAAAATCGTTGGCCTCCGCTCCATTTTATGGTAGATTAGAGGGTTTCAAAACTATGGTCCTGCGTAATCTGTAGGTCATTTTACTTGGGTGTTTTGTATAAATGGTTTATTTATTGCTTATGATAAAAATAGTTTTATCTAGAATCTATAAGTCATTTTCCATGGATGTCTACCGTTATGGTTTTGTATGGATGGAGAAATTGCAAATATATAGATATGCAGAGTGTTTGTTATTTTTTTTAACTTTTCAATAGGATTTCTGTCAACTAAGCCATGAATAGGATTTTTCGTGTAGTAGCTCTTTTGTAATTTCTAGCGGAAGAAAGAAGATTTAACTACAATTTCTGCACCAACAAAGAGCGATAATCTCTCTGAAGTATACAAAATGGGTTTAACCTCAGAGACATAAGCATATAACAAGAATACATTAACAATAAATTAATCATCTATGCAAAAAACCCATGTAGAAAAGAGTATAACCCCACAACCTTGATTTAAATTCGAGTTGCATCACCTCAAACTAAATTTTATAGAGAAATAGAGAAATTGTAAAAGAGGTATTAGAATAACACTAATGTAGCTTGGAGTCTCGATTAAGTCTATATATATATATATATATATATATATCTGTGTGTGTGTGTATGTGTGTGTAAATATGTATATATATGTGTAAATATGTATATATATACATGTATGTATGTATGTATGTATATATGTATATATTCGGGTATGTGCAGGATCATGATGGGCCAAAAAGTTGCAATATGATGGGTATGTGGCTGATGACTATTCTTTTACCCAAAATTGATGAAACGAAAAGGGTTTTTAAAGGAGATTCTCAGCTTTCCACCAATATAAATTATGCTTTACTTTGAATTTAATAAATAATTATTATTCATTTTCTATTCAAATTACAACTAAAGTCCTAATTGATAGACTGATTAAAAACATCTATAGCTTTCAAAGATTTTTTTTTGAATCCCAAACATGTGACATTCTATGCTTATATACTTATAGATTAAAATAAAAAAAATCTAATTTCACTTTGACCAAGCATGTGGTCATACACGAAGTTTTTATATTTTTAAAAAGCAATAAAAATTCATAATTAATTATTTTACTTGGAAAAATTACAAAAAAATATGCATCAGATCGAGGGATGAGTCTCTACTTATATCTAAAATATTATAAATAAATATTATCATTTTATTGTGGTCAGGGTGGTTAGACAGATGACTACTTCTTATTTTTTCCCTGAAATTTAAGTACCACTACATTGAAATTTCAAATTTTCACGAAATAGATTTTTACTTTTTGTAAAAAAACCTAGTAGTTTAGAAACTACATTCAATTTTCTACAAATAATATTCTTACATATTTTTGAAATAATATAGATAACTTATTCAAATTTTTATGTCAAGTTGTCTAACTCTGATTTTTCTAAAAAAATTTGCCACTTAAGGGCCTGTTTTTTCCATGATGATCCTGCACATACCCATACATGTATGTTGTATATATACTTGTATGTATATATATACATGTATATATATATGTATATATGCATAAATATATGTATATATGCATAAATATATGTATGTACATTTTAATAATAGTTCTATTACAATTCCCCCATTCCTGTATAATAGGAAATGCCAGATAATGGAACTCTTTTTATAAATAAACATATAACAAGAAGACATTAACAATAAATTAATCATTTATGCAAAAAACCCATGCATAAAAGAGTATAACCCCACAAACTTCATTGAAAATGAAAACCATGGGAGCTCAATAGTTGTGCAATTGTATATATGCAAACACAAGAATAAATTATGTAGCCGCTCACAATCTATACTGTTGTCTTTGTAAGAATTTGAAGTTAGCTCAATTGGAAAGATAGCAAGGGACTAATTTTACAAAATGTGTATAGTAGAAAAGATGCAAAAATTATATATATGTATCTACATATGTATATATATATATATATATGTATGTATGTGTGTATGTATGTATGTATGCATGCATATATATATATATATATAAGAAAGAATATTTAAGTGCAATTTCTCCACCCACAAAGAGCAATAATCTCTTTCAAGTCTCAAAAATGGGTATAGCACCAAAGATAGAAACATATAACAAGAATAAATTAACAATAAATTAATCATCTATGCAAAACACCCATGCAAACATCAGCATAATGCCACAAGCTCCATTGAAAATTCAAACTACATCACCTGACATTAGATATTATATAAAAATAGAGAAATTGTAAAAGAGCTATTAGAATAATACTAAACAACCAATAAATTAATTTTATTTCCAATATGTCAATGGTTTCATACAACGCTAAACCCTACACACGGATAGCTACAACTCCTCCTATGGTAATGGCTGCAATGCCAGAGATATACACAGATAATGAAAATAATAGACCAATAGCAAAAGAAAGAACATTTAACTACAATTGCTCCTATGGTAACAGGTATATATATTATAAATATATGTACAAACATATATATATATATATACATGCATATGTTGTAAATTTGAGCTTCATTATTTGGCATTAAATATTATAGACAAATAGGCAAATTGTAAAAAAAACTATAAGGAAAAGAATAGAGAAAGACATACATCTGATTCGTAAGTATCATCCTAATAGCTCTTACAACTGTTACATAGACTGCTTGTCTTGCACCAATATGTTGTGTGATAATCTTTTTCTCACTGTCCACCTTTCACATTTAATGTGCATATTTTTTGACAGGTGCTTGCTTGGGATGTGAGTGAGTTTATCTCTATCCATCTTTTGCCTTATACCCATTACCATAGAAGCAATTGTAGTTGAATTTTGTTTCTTTGCTCAATAAATATGCTTAGGGTTAGTATTTTTATTGTCGTTCATTTATTGTTTTGGCTATTTGTTTGCATATGTGTTGTTGGATGCATTAACATAGGACCATTTGCAGATTATGAACATGTTGGATATAAAATTTGTTTGGTGGCTGGTAAGTGCTATTGTTTCTAATATCTCTTTTATCTATTTGAGTTTTCTAGCGGGTTCCTCATTGGCTTGACTGGAAAGAGGATTTTTCATGCAATAGCTCTTTTGTAAATACTCTATTTGTCTGCAAAATTTACTCCCAGCTAATGTAGCTTGAATTTATGATTAAGCATGTGCCCTTGTGGGGAGGTTTTGCAAATTATTGGTACTCATTGGCTTTATGAGTTCTATTTAATATGGGTTTCATGTCAAATAATGTAGCTTCAAATTTGAATTGAAAAACCAAATCTTGCACAACCTACTTGTCTTCTACGAAAATGTTTAGTGTGGGTTCCGGCTCATCTGCAATTTAGCTATGATTTTTAACTATTCTTCTAATAGTTATTTTACAATTTCCCTATTTATTCTATAATATTTAGTGGCAAATAATGTAGCTTGAATTTTCAATTGAGAAACAAATTGTTACATAGACATTGGTGTTACACCTTGTCTAGATAGGGATATAATTACAGGTGGAGATGTCTATATAGCTAATTTCCATCATACGGTTTAATACCTCTTATACAATTCTCTATGTGTCTTCGATATTTACTAGCAAAGGATGTAGGTTGAATCTTGTATCCATATGTTTCAAATTTTGTTATTTGTCTGTAAGTTTAAAGAAATCGACAAGGTCTTTTTTACATAAAAAGATTTCTAGGGTCACCTCATATAATTATTCTCCTACCCTAATACATCATAGATGATTGGAAACCCATACTAAACATATTTATACAAGACAAGGTTTGCAAACAAGGCCTTTCATAACAACAAGAGGATATGTTGTAGACTCATAATTTTCATGCACCATGTAGAGACCTTTTGCTGCAATTTACAGCAAACTAGTGGCAGCTTCACCAAAAACAATACATCAAAGGTTGGATAAATGGTTACATATGTACATACATATATTCTAAATTCGAGCTTCATTATTTGGCACTAAATATTATAGAGAAATAGGGAAATTGTAAGAGAACTATTAGGAAAAGACTTAGGAACCACATAAAATGAGAAAATACTGAAACTAAACATTAAATAGAGCTTTGAAACAGGAGAAAAGAATATCATAAAACATATTCAAACAACACAAGTAATGTATTTAATAGTTGGTTGAATGGGCTTGCAATTTTAACTGCAAAAAATAGTGATAGTTGCATTCCTCAGTTTGCAATTAAGCCTATGGCATTATACACATTTTATGGAGATTGTGCACCATATAATTGTTGTCATAGCCTAAAGAAAATAAGTAATGTTATAAAGAGTTGGGTTTACATATTTGATTTGGGAAGTTGAAAAGCTTTTTGTATAGGCATGGAGGAAAAAATAGTTTGGTGGCTTTTAAGTGTTTTTGTAATAGTTATTTTATCTGTTCAACTTTATATCTTTAACCGATATGCTATTTGTTTGAAGTTTCTATTTGTTGAGAAGTCAACATAATTTAATCGTGCAGTATGTGTAACATATTCATAATTCCAGAATGGCTCATTTGAGAATGCAGCTGAATCAATATATTTTCTTGGATATATTGTAGTAAACTTTGTCCCACTACAACATTGAATATTGCATTTAGTTCCTACTGTGCCATTGCATTACAATTGGTGTATATATATATATATTGAATTTTTCTTCCACATTTAAAAATTTTCATGTACGTAGACATATATATCCATATATACAAAGTAGGCCCCCCGTGGCTTGTTTCAAAATGCAAGTAAGCATCTAGATCAAATTTTCCCTCAACTGACTCGCTGAGAAGGCTTCAAATTCAATCCTTTAGCTGCATATACTAATGCCAAACTTCGGAGTAGACAATATGGTATAAGCATCCAAAAAGGTTTGAATTTGTAGCCTTCCCAACTAGTTAATTGAGGGGAAAAATAATTTGGATGTTTCTTTCCTTCATAAATTCCAAGCGTAGGAGTTATATGGTGAGAAATAAATATACTACACACAAATATTTAGATATAGTACTATGTATATAAATACACATATACATATGTACATATGGATTGATATATCTGCTTATATGTGTGTGTTTATAAATTTGTTGATAAAGTGGAAATTCAATGCATATATGTACTTAATTATTTCTACACATATATACATGCATATATTCTACATTCAAGCTCCATTATTTGGCATTAAATATTATAGACGGATAGGAAAATTGTAAAAGAACTATTAGGAAAACACTCAAGCACGACATATGTCTAATTCTTATGTAGTTGTTTTTTTTTTTGTTATTAAGGTAGGAAAATATATTGATTAAGTTGCATTGTCAAAAGAGCCATAGTAGTGTTGCTTTAATATTACAGTATTGTAAGAATCATCTTCCTTGGGTCTCTTCTATAACAAAATTGAGGTCTCCCAAACTGTTGTGTTGTGGAATCTGTAAGTCATTTTGCATGGGTATTTTGCATAAATTTTTTGTCCATAATATTGAATACCAAGCAATGTAGGCCAAATCTCCAATTAAGCCTATGATGTTATAGGCATTTTTGACAAATTATCGCACCATATGATTCTTTCCATAACATAGTAAAATTAAAAATCTGCATAAATACACATATATAGAAATAATAAAATCCTACATGCACACACATATAGGCAGCCCCAAAGACAGAGAGATACATATAGGGGTATATGCATTTGAATTTGTTATTTTTATTCTTGTTGATGTATCCATTGGTGTTTGCACATCATTAAAAGTGAATTTCTATTCTTGTTGTTATATCTCATGTTGTTTCAACAGTATTAAAAGTGTAATGGTTATAAATTGATATTTCTAAGTTGTCTACCAATTACCATTTGGATGTTGCAGTATGCTAATCTTTTTTTTTTATTGTAAAATAGAGTTGTCAATTACTAAACTGAAATTGCAACATTTTGTCGTTGCAAATAAGTTCCTAGAACTATGTCTACAAAAATGGGCTTTGTGGATGGGTTTGCATAGCCCCCAAATATTGATTTGTTGGTAGCACCCACTAGTGCCCCTGCAGAGTCCATCTTTGAGGGCGTGACCCTCCAACCTTCAAATCCTGATTTCGTAAGTATGATTTCACTTTATGTTATACCTGTTAGAAATTTTCCGTTATTGTTTCCAGTTTTCTTTGCTCCTAGGTGTATATGTACATGGGTCATCTTGACAAAGCATATAGATGTGGAACTAGATATGCATTCCTATTTTCTAGCATATGAAAGGATTCCTTTCATGTATATGTATATCTGTATGTATATGTATGTATATATATGTATATGTATATGTGTATGTATATGTATATGTATATCTATGTATATGTGTATATATGTCTATGTATACATATGTATATGTATGTATATATGTATATGTATATGTATATGTATGTATATGTATGTATGTATGCATATGTATATATATGTGTATGTATATGCATGTGTAAATGCATATGTGTGTCTATGCACATGCAAAAGCAAATACTACGATATGATATATCAGATATGAGGATAGCATATTTTGCCCATTTGTTATGAAATCAATTGCACATTGACTTTTTTGATAATGTAACTTAATCAAAGTATAGTTTTTGACACTGCAACAATCAATATTCTATATGTATATGTATATGTATGTATATGTGTATATATGTCTATGTATATATGTATATGTTTATATATGTATATGTATGTATATATGTATATATGTATATGTATATGTATATGTATATGTATGTAAATGCTTGTATATGTACGTGTATGTATGTGTATGCATGTATGCATATGTATATGTATATGTGTATGTATATGCATGTGTATGTATATGCATATGTATATGCATATGTGTATGTCTATGTATATGCAAAAATAAATACTACAATATGATAGATTAGATATGTACATAGTAGGTTTTGCCCATATACTATGAAATTAATACCTAAATGACTCTTTTGATGATGCATCTTAATCAAAGTATAGTTTCTCACACTTCAACATTCAATATTTCATTTACTCCATCTGACATTTACTTTTCTTTTCTTGCTCCCATTGTGCAGCAATGGCAGAATGCATTAAACCTCGCACGAGCAAACACTTACTATCCAGCCCTCCCTATACTGAGCTTTCCAAGTCCTATATGTATATGTATGTATATGTATATGTATGTCATTGTATATGCATAATGTATGTATATGTATACATGTATATATGTTCACATATGTGCTACAAAATTGTGCTACAAAAATGTGCAAGAAAGTATATTGCTTAAATTGCATTGTCAGAAGAGCCATTTCAAATAGTAAGAGATATTAGAAAGAATAAGCCTTACGATAACACTTATTAGCCATGAAACTAATTTTATATCCACCAAGTTCATAATCTACAATTGGTCCTATGTTAATCCGTCTAATGGAAAAGATGCATACGCATAACTAAAATAATAAATGGAGGCCAACAAAACTACTAGCCGTAAACATATTTTTTTAGGAAAGGAACAAGATTCAACTACAATTTAATATATTCTAATGTTCAAACTATGCTATTACTTTTTTGATCATTCACAGATATTGATTCATATACACATAGATAGACATATATATTTTGTTATATGTTTATGTGTAATTTCCACTTTAAATATATCTATGGTTATACATGTATATTCATATATTCTAATGTGCTTGAGCTTATATGTATACTCGTAGGTTGTATGGGTACACTCAAGTTGCACAACCCAATCAATTGTTGAATTTAAAAAGGGTAAAAAATAACAACAAAACTATTTCTACTATAGGGAGCATAAAGAGGAAATATCCATGAAGTACCACAAAAAATACTTATAGTAGAGGATAACTACAACAACAACATTTGCATGCTAGAATGCTAATAGTCCTCCCTTGCAGCACCCAATTCCAATGGCAGATGCCAACCCTTGTATACAATCTTAGAAGAACTCCCCTATTGCAGCAACACAAGAACAACAGCTCAAAGAAATATTCAATGATAGCTACCTTGTTGTGGTAAAGAAATTTTGACATCATATAGATGCACTTTCTAGCCTTTTTGTTTTCCAAATATGTAGGGAAAGCTACATAGGGATTTTCACTCAAATCTTAGGGTCAGAAGCCACATGTGTAAGGTGTTATTTGGAAAAGGGTGCCCATCAATTCAGCTCCGCAAATGTCATGGACCCAGGCCCACAACCATTATTAATCAAAAAGTTAACACAGGTTGAAGAGATGCTTATTGCTAGGGTGGCTCCAATTATACAGGTTACCCATGCTAGAGGAGGCCAATTTAAATATAGTGGTCACACAATAAGCTTCCCTCAGGATATCTCGAGCATAGCAAAAAATTTTCCACGCCAACTACAAGCCCTTGAGGTTGTGATCATTCACAGGACCACCATTGAAGGCAGGAATTACGATTGTTATGTTAATAAACATCATGTCATGGATGCATTAAAATACAAAATTCAATATGAAAAATACTACAATGATGTTGAGATTGATGTTGAGGCTCTTAATATGTTACCTGATGTTGTTGTTGATGTGTCCAGTTTATTGCATACGATAGACCAAGTTTCAGATGAAGACCTAATGCCATCAACCAGCTCAACAAATGTTGGAGAAGAAGAAAATGGCTCTTCAAAATTTTCATCATTTATTCCTTCCTTACCAAATGCTAGACGAGAGCTACAAGCAATAAAAGATGTCTTACAAATTAAAGAAAAAGGAGCAAAATATCTTATCTTGGCCTAAAATGAGCTCTTCTCCTATTAATGAATACAACACTAAAGGTTTATTTTCAATGGCCTTTCCAACATTGTTCCCCACTAGAGCATAACTTCCCCTTCAACCGAGAAATGTTAAAATTCACTTTCATGAATATGCCCTTCACCTAATGAGATATTTTGACCAAAAATTTGGTAAACATGTTAGGATTAGATATTTTCTCTACAACTTGATTATGAGACATCACAGCCAACAAATTGTCTTTGTTTTTGTTCGAGTAGATCTAGAGGATAGAGTCCCCAAGTTGTTGACTATTTTGTGGTAACAGCTTCAAGTTGCTCCTGATTCCCAACTAGCCAAGCAGTTGATGTGATTTGGCGCATCATTGTGCAAGACCCACTCTTTTTGGAGCTCTTAATGGGCCCAGCTAATCACCATGATTGAATAGCTTGGCATACCCACCCTTTTTTTCACTTTGAGCTATGTAGACACAAAATGCGCTGACCTACAAAATGTTTTCTATTCTGCAGCTCGTTTAGTAATGGAGCCTTCAACAAAAACACTAATAGATAGTGTTGTTTAGAATCCACATATAACAACTTTACATTTGCATCATAGATTCTCAATTTTCCTTGAGGAGGTGATTGAAAAGTTTTTGCATGCAAAAGATTATTGGTATAGATATGAATGGAAACATCATGGCTCTACACATGTGCATGGTTTTCTATGGCTTCCAGAAGCTCCTGACATGGACACTCTTGATTGCTCCAATGACCATGATGTTACCATAGCAAGGCACTTTTTGGATAGATATGTTTCAGCTTGGAATCCCCATTGCCCTGCATAAATATTTATTAGAATGTATCATTTACCTAAAGAAAACCTGTGCTTGCTTATCACAAGCTAGATCCTAGCCAATGATCCAATCATAGATTGCAAAAATTTGCTAAACACAGTTCAAAGGCACACAAAATGATTTGAATATACTTGTTTAAGAAAAAAAGGAGAGCAATTGCAATGTCGGTATAAAGCATCATGGCAGCGACAACTTACCTCTACATTGACATCTAATGCTGAGTCTAACAAATCCTACAAACCAACAAGAAATTATGATTGCCTAAATATTCATAGCCTAGCTATGCTTACAATTTGGTGTGCCAATGTTGACTGCTAGCCAATTGTTTCTAGGAAAATTGTTTTGAATTAAATTTCTAAATATGCAATTAAATTTGAGAAAAAATCAGAAAATTATCTAGATATGTTGAAAACACTTGCAAATGCAAATATAGTTGAGGATAGAGCACTAGTTGCATATCAAAAATTCATTATGAATATTCTTGTAGAGTGTGACATCTCTACATAGGAGACATGCTATATGTTACAAAAATTGCCTCTTCTTACTTCAAGTCGACGATACGTTCGCTTGAATGTTGGCAAAAATACATGGTTCTGTATAAAAAAAGATGATACTGATGAAGAGCTGCCAACAAAATATATTCACTGCTATATGCAAAGGCCTCCAGAGTTAGTTGGTTTATCCCTAATTGACTTGGTCAGCCTATATACACACTCACAGAAGCACAAAAAGGCTAAATGGAAACCAAGGCACCAACCTGTAGTTGTCCTTGTTTACCTGTTATTCAAGACTACCCCTGTTGGAGATACAAATATATTTGAGACATTTTGTTCAACTAAACTTATGTTATATAAACCTTTTTGGAACATACAAATAGATATAGGTCTTCTCAAACAAGAGATAATAGAAAACTAGAAACTTTTAAAAATGGTTGGTTATCATCCTTGGCATGTTAATAGGCTTCATGTTACATCCACAATTGAAGAAGAGGATGATAGTGATACTAATCATTTGAACCATCATCCTTTTATGGATGAATATGAATGGGGAGCTTTCTCTCAATTTGGTGCTACTACTAACTTTAGTATAAATTAGCTTCAACTATTGGGTAGGCGAGATTTTCATATGAACTATCCATGGAATGAAAACCATGTTCCTAAGGAACTCCATAATATTGCTTTGCAATTCATCTCATCATCCAAGGCATAGTATGAGCAAGCTATGGTTCAATTTTTTCCTGTAGATATGTCAGCCCATCAACTTTCACCAAAACAACAATTGGCCCTTCAAATAATCCAAACCCATCGCATGCAGCCTTCACCCAAATCCCCTCTTCACATGATCATTCAAGGGACAATTGGCACTGGAAAATCATTCCTGATAAATTGTATTCAACAACAAATGAAAACCTCTTTTGGTAGACCCAATAGTTGCTTGCTCACATTGGCTCCTATAGGTGTCGCCGTGTACAACATATGTGCCTCTACAATCCATACAACACTTCAGATTCCCATAAAGGATATGAATCCTTTGAAAAGGCAGAAATTGACATTATTCCAAGAAAAATTTAAGTATATTCAATACATTTTGATCGATGAAATGAGTTTTCTAGGCCCAAAGTTGCTACTAAAAATAGATAGACAGTTGTGCCAAGCATTCCCAAATAACTAGATAGAGCCATTTGGTAGTGTTTCTATAATCCTTGTTGGTGATCTTTCCCAGTTGCCACCTGTCATGGATACGCCTATTTATGCTTCATGCTTATCGACTGTAGCCTTGTGGCACACTTTCATGGTCTCAATAACCCTAGAAACTATCTTTCACCAAAAAGGAGATAGCCCTTCACAGTGAAAGTTTCGGGCAATCCTTCTCCATATAAGAAATATTGAGGCTCTCCACAATGATTGGGAAGAGCTTATGAAACAAACAAATAAAATGCTCTCAGCCACATAAAGAGAACAATTTGATGTTGCTACACATTTGTTTTCTACAAATAACTTGGTCATATTCCACAACAAAAAAAATGATCAAACAATTAAATGTACCCATAGCCATTAGCATTGCTCGAGTGGCACAACAATAGGCATTTGATCATGGAGATGATGACTAGCTTCTCCCAAAATTGCTACTTTGTGTTGGTGAATAGGTGATTCTAACAACAAATTTGTGGATTCAAGCTAGCCTAGTCAATGGATCCCTTGGTGTTGTTACAACTATTGTGTACAATCCACATTCTAAACCACCAAACCCACTTGACTATGTTGTTGTCCACTTTCAAAATTACATTGGTCCACGATGGGACCCAAACCATCTGAGAGACATCCCCATCCTAGCTATAAGTTGGGGGATTCAAAAACAAATTCCACTCACTATGGCATGGGGAATCACAATACATAAAGTACAAGGCTTAACATTGGATAGAGCAACAATAAACATAGGCAACAAAGAGAGGCAAGGGTTGAATTTTATAGCTATTTCACATGTAAAATCAATTGAAAGACTCTATATTAATCCACCTTTCTCATTTGAGAGATACTCTAGGCTTGGAACCAACAAATACACTACTTGTTGTCATAACATAGAGACGCGTCTGGAACAACTGCGGCCCTCACCAAGTGCTTTTGGTTCCACCCCGTAGGATGACTTATAAAAAAGGCTCCAAGATAATTATCCTTGCAGCTACCTCAGCCTGTGTGCCATCGCCTTCTCAAGCATTTTCTAATTTGAATCTTTCAAAAACATACCAAGTAATATTTTTTGCAAAATGGGTATAATGCAAAGATGCACAGAGATACTATCCCCAAATAACTAAAGGGTGCAACTTGTATAGGCCAGTTCCATGTTTTGATGATTCTATTCTATTAATTTGTCGACTTTTTGTTCTAAGATTTTGTTGTGTGATGCTTTTACTATATGGCATTCAAAACAATACACTCTTTTGTATATTCCATTTGTCCATCTTTGTTTAACTGTTTTAAAATTTGATGATGTTAGTTGTTTATTGGCATACCTAGAAGTTTCTTCCAACTCATTTTAGCATACAGTGGTGTAAACATATAGTTATAGTTCTTATACATTAATACATATGCAGATACAAACAACTTTAGTTGTCAAAGATGCACAAATATTGGGACCAACAATAGCTAGAAGCCAAAAGTTCTATAAGCCAATAACACCTTTAGAACTGGGTATGTGTAGGATCATCATGAAAAAAACAGGCCCTTAAGTGGCAAAAAAATTAGAAAAAACAGAGTTAGGCAGCTTGACGTAAAAAATTGAATAAGTTATCTATCTTTTTTCAAAACTATGTAAGAATAGAATCTGTAGCAAATTGAATGTAGTTTCTAGACTACTAAGTTTATTTTAAAAAAAAGAAATCTATTTGGTGAAAATTTGAAACTTCAATGCAATAGTACTTAAATTTTAGGGAAAAATAAGAAGTAGGTGTTTGTCTAACCACCCCAACCACAATAAAATGATAAAAAAAAAATTATAATATTTTAGATATAAGTAGAGGACTTGTGTCCCAGTGTGATGCATATTTTTTTGTAATTTTTTTCCAAGTAAATAATTAATTATGATTTTTTTATTAAATTTTTTAGAAAATATTAAAAAACTCGTATGTCTGACCACCTTAACTTGGTCAAAACATCATGAAATTCGATTTTTCTTTTTTTAATCCTATAGTATATGAAGCATAGAATGTGACGCATGTTTTGGATTCAAAAAATGTGATACCGTTTGAAAGCTATAGATGTTTTTCAATTAATCTATCAATCAAGACTTTAGTCATAATTTGAATAGGAAATGAATAATAATTACTTATTAAATTCAAAGTAAAGCATAATTTATATTGGTGGAAAGCTAAGAATCTCCTTTAAAGACCCTTTTCGTTTCATCATTTTTTAGTAAAAGAAATTTGTCAGCCACATACCCATCATATTGCCACTTTTTGGCCCATCATGATCTTGCACATACCCAACTTTCGAATATATTAAACTATATATGCACATGTTGTAGATGCATTCTCAAAAAAAAAATCTTCCATTTGACTAATAAGTTTAAAATCTTGCAACCATGTTGTGTTTTCTATTCTCATAGCCTATATATGTTGACTTCTCACATCTCCCCTCTATGCTTTCCTTCCACAACTTTTAATGTCTTGCTGTTACCTTTTCTATTATATTTATTTGATTCAAATTGCTACAAATGTTTGTGTACAAAATTATTTTCCTGTCATTTCACTGTTTCATTGTTCCTATATATTACATTCATAAATATATAGTCTTGTCTACATTAGTTTTCTTTTCCGTGATACGTGATAAAATTCCATGCTATTTGTCATGGCTTGCTTGAGCATGTCCACAACAATCATGTAGTTTATTTGCTTCGTGGTTTCCTGATCATCCCTTGCTCAACGGGCACAAAATGGTAGGTGCTTGCTCATGTGATAGTTGATACATCCTTGCATCATTGTAGAATCCCATGCAAATTAGTACATCTAATATTCATTGTTCTAATATAAGGATGTCAATTGCTTTGTTTCCCTTGTGAAATGGTAGACTGTGGTGATTGTTTCATAGCAGACTAGTCAAAGAAACTGCTATGCACCTCCCTTATGTGCCAGTTTGGAGAGCTCTGGAGCCTATGACATCTTTTCTCTTGTTCTTGTGGTAAGCCATTCCACAATGCGTTCTCCCCATTCCATACTTATCTAATTTTAGACATGTATTTTGATGTAACAATATGAAATGTTGGTTTGTAGTTATATCATGTTGCACTCAATACAAAGATAGATCAACAAGCAAAAATGCAGCCCACTTATTCGACAATTGGTCTCAGAAAGATGCCCAAAACTGTAAGTATAAACAAGGTTTGTTTTACATATTTATATTTTCCTGATTTATACATTCAATTTTCCCCTCCCTCCATGGCTAGATACCCTCTATATATTTGTTGCTTTATATAAACCTTCATGCATGGATTTATACATGTACTTGACTACAATAACTATAGTCTCTTGTTTAGATTAGATTATCCCATGGTCCTATTCTTACCTCTTATGGAAACCCCAATGGAAACTTTAAACAAATAGCTGATAGGAAAATGTGAACTGTTGCATCAATTGCTTCTTTTGTATTAATATGTTTCATGATATTCTATTTCTCTTATCTCTTTGAAGCTCCATGTATTTTGTATTAATATGTTTCATGTTATTCTCTTTCTCTTATATCTTAAAACCCACATTAAACATATCAATACAAGATAAGCAATTTGTCTAAGAGTTGAGCTGTGAATTCAAAATTTGAGTTATACTCTTTTGTAGTCAACCCAAGCGAATACAAAAATTATAAAAGAGCTATTAGAATAATACTTCACATCCAAAAAACTACTCTTAATCTACAATTGCTCCTATGTTAATTTCTATAACACTAAAAGTGTAAAAAGATATCTGCAAACAATAAATGAACAGTGGGAAAACACTATCCCTGGCCATATTTATTGACAATAACAAGAAAATTTAACTATAATTTCTCCATCCATATAGAGGGATAATCTCTTTCAGCTCTCCAAAATGCATACAATGTCAAAGATACAACCATATAACAAGTAATAATAAGTACAAACCAAAAGACATGAACAATAAATGAGTCACTCTAACACCTCTTATACAATTTCTCTGCTTTTGTTCAATATTTGTTACCAAAGAACATATCTTCAATCTTGTATTGATATATTCCATGATATTCTTTTTTCCTTATCTTTTTGGACTGGAGAACCATCCACAAAGTTTCATTCCACTTTTGGATAAATGATTAATTAATTGTTCATGTCTTTCGTTCTCTGCTTATCGTTGCTTTTCATAGCAGGCCACAATGTTTTAACACTGTTGTGCTACGAAAATGTGCTAGAAAGTATATTGATTAAGTTGCATTATTGAGAGCCATTCTACTATTGGTTTCATATCACACTATGTTATTGCTCATTTATTTTGTTCTTTGGTTATATTTCCTCATCTTCTCTAGTTGTATTGTCTAGAGAGCCAAGTCGAAAAGAATATCATGAAACATATTGATACAAGACATATAACATGTTCCAACGATGGTAAAAAACCATGAAAAAGATTCCAGCTTTTTAAAACTTAATAAAAAACCTTGTTACAAGAACAATATAATAATTTGTTACAGGAAACTTCAAACAGATGAGTGGAAAATGATATCATGACACTTATTGAAACTCAAATAGATGAGGGAAAAAAAAATATCATCAACCATATTAACACAAGAGAACCAACGACAATTCCTTGACCAGGTTTTTTTGTGCCAATGATGGCCTTAGTAATTACATGGGTTGGTCATGGTGGATTTGATGTCCTCAATACAAGGAACCTGAATGGTAAGTGTTTTCTCACACAAATTGAATGTATGAATCTATATATGGAGGGTTTTAACACTCATGTGCTGCAAAATGTGTGAGGAAATATGCTAATTAAATTGCATTGTCAAAAGACCAATTTTGAACACTATTTTCTTAATGCTGTGGGAATAGTTATATCATAGAAAAATATATGCAAAATGTGTTTGGTGGATTTTAAGTGTTATTGTAATAGTTCTTGAATCTATTCAACTTTATATCTTTAGCTAATACAATGTTTGTTTGAAATTTTTATTTGTTAAGAAGAGAGTTGTGACAATGCAAATGAATAAACCTATTTTCTTGCATATTTTGGAGCACATATTCATAATGCCAGAATGCCTATTATAACAATGCAACTAAATTAAAAATATTTTGTTGCATATTCTGGTGTATACTTTCCTGCACTGCAACATTTTATGGTTTGTGCATCTTTTGAGTTATACACATTCTATACATTTAGTCCCTTTGTATCATTCTAATTGATTTAAGTGGAAATCCTTACAAATAGAATGTTGTAGATTGTCAATGGCTACGTAATTTATTCTTGTGTTTGTATATATACATTTGCACATTCATTGAGCTGCTTCTTTGTACCCTACTAACAAATAGAGTAATTGTATATGCTAATTGTTTGCTCACCCAAGGTTTAATGCATTTTGTGGTTGTTGTACTATGGCGGTGAATGAAGTAAATGCGGTCAGTCGAAGTAAATGCAATATTGAATGTAGCAGTGTGGGAAAGTATATTTTGATTAAGTTGCATTGTCCAAACAACCATTATACATATATCTATATATATATATATAAGTACATTAAACAACTTACACATTTTGGAGAACAATAGTTTTCAATCTAGCATAAAACTAGCTACCTTGCATAAATAGACCCAAGTAGTTCATTCCACCGACCTTCAAGTAGGTCAGCCAAAAAAGAATATCATCAAACATACTGATACAAGGTTGAAGGTATGTTCTTTCTTAGTAGATATTCAATTTATGTAGACAAACTGTATAAAAGGTGCTATGCAAAAATGCAATGTATGAACTAGTCTCTTTTTTCAAGTCAAGTCTATGATTCTTTTGCCACAAATAAATTGGTTTCCTATTCAGGTTCTTGGTTATTATATCTTAACATGATTCACATGCACATATCCACGTATACATCCTACTCATGCAATGCAAATATAAAAAAATGGCAAGATAAAATTTATACTGATATATATGTTTGTTAAATTTATATGATTTCTTTTCTAATATTGCACAGATACAATAGACATCCAACAAACTTACTATACTCTAAATTTCCTATTTGAAATTGTTCAACACTCCAACAACTCAATCCAATGCTCCTTGCGGTTGTCAAGCATTGCCAACAGTACATGTAAGTACAAAGCCTCTCCATTATTAATAAATAGATTCGGTGACCCACTTGTAAATATTATTCACCATTTCTACTTTTGTGTTGTGTTTATTGATTTTGGCTATATATTTACTAATTTTTTATGCATCCTTCCTCATCTTGTTTCCTCATCCATTGACATACCTCTCTCTTCTATTTGAAGGTGCTAGGCTAAAGCATACATGACAATTCCAAAAAATGGAACTCCACAAAATTTCCAGTGGACGTTTCATATTGCTTTTGCTTGGGGGTTTGGCTAGGGTGCCCGAGGCTCCATGATGCCAATATGGTAGCGTGGATAACGAGCATGGGTTTTTTGTTTTGTCATTTCATGCCATATATCTTTTCTCACATAGATACATGTATATAAAACATGGTTTGTAACAACATGTTTCTTATATAGTACCAAGTACTGGCAATGGACTAGAGACTTTTATCATCTTGCCCTGAAACAATGCCCATCTGTTGTTTATCTATTTTGACTCTCCAATTGCACTATGAAATCATTCATTAAAAGTCAATTTTTTATTCTAAATTGCGTTGTAATTCACTACTTTCTAACCTTTTAGATTTCTCTCGTAAAAAAAAAATGCATACTAAAACTTTAATTTCAAAAACTATGGAGAAATACTAATTATAAAAAGTATTCAATATTGAATGTCTTTCTTTGATGAAAAAATGTTTACTTTTTTTATCCAGTTTTAAAAAGTGTACGCATCGGTGATGACCCTTACAAAAAACTTCCATTTACTTCAAAATTAAATAATTAATTGATTCAATAACCTACACAAAAAGAAACAATATACATGTGCATCTGTTGCTAATAAATATAAACAATTATTTTAAATTTTATATTTAATTTAATTTTTTAGTTCCCACTTTTAAACAAATTTAAAAATTGATTTCCTAATTTTCTAACAGTATTAAATAAAATAAATAGAAAAAGTTATTCATGATTACTTGATTCATACATTCTAACTCATGTGTTTCATTCACCATGACCTTTCCATGCAAAAAATAAGCTTCCGCCTTCATCACCGCGAAGATAGCCCCTCGTGGAAGACCCCTATTGACTGATTGTTGCATGCTTGTACATACAACTGCTAGTTTTAAAAACAAAATGAAGCGAAGCTTCTAGAAGCATGTTTAATATTTATAATAATGCAAACTTGAATATTTGATTTTCATGCCAATATAAACTTAATCTACTATGATGGCAACTTAGTATCAACCATCACAACAGTGGCAATAATGAATTTTAACGGTCCTATTGCTTGAAGGTAATAAACTCTAATCATAATCGATAAAATAAATGTAAATCTAATCTAAACATGGTTCATTATAAATCTTGTAACTGGCCAGTCCTGAGGATTCCAAAACCAGAAGATGCTCAATAGGAAAGATTATGGGAGTGGCACAATAATTTCAACCCCCAACTCATTTTTAATATAAAGGGAAAGCAATACATAGGTATGAACACATGTATTTAATCCCCCTCCTATTCACGTAGTTTTCCATTATTGTTTAAAGATATTGTCTACATTATTTATAGCCTACATTCATTGTTCCAAGGTCTGCACGTCTGTCGTGTCTATAATTCCATATTTTGGCCTACCTGACCCTCTGCATCGATTGACCATTTGTTACTCTGTACTTTTTGTTTACTCACTGAGTGCTAAACAAAAAAGGTCATGCTTTTGCGTAGGGCCATGCATACTGCTTTATCATGGGAGGGTGTCGCGACATAGGGAAGGGGCGCATAATAATTGTAGATTCATTAACTTCTTTCCTCTCATAGGCTGCGTGAATTAGATTTACATAGTACGTGTGGAGTCCAGTGCATTGCATAAGAAATATAAATCAGTTTTGAATGGTTTGAATATGTGAACCTTAGTTGATGATCCTATGAATTGCATTTTCTTGATAATCTCTAAAGTTTCTTTCATTAGATTCAATCTGTTCATGCTCTGTAATCACGACATCATGTATACTTCCCTATTTTTGCATGATGAGTTTAAAATCACCAAGCTGACTGTTCCAAATTTAGGGCAATTCCATTAAGTTTATTTATTTATTTTTCAATAATAATGGCGTAGTAAAGATGGCTTTTGCATGAATAAGTGTGATTTTAACACACTAACGAAAACCATATGATACAAGTTCCTTTTGTTATTCTTGAAGAAATTATCTCCATCTTTGGAAATCATTCAGTTTAATTACATGACCTTTAAATATTTATTTAAAGGCTGTTCTTAGATTTAATGTTTGATTATTAAACAAATAAATCAAATATCTTGGTTCTCTTCCTTCTTAATAAATTAATGATTCACATTTGATTTTAGATAACTTAAACTATTAGATTCAAACGCTACCTACAATAATTTAGGTAAATAATCAAAGTTCAAACTTAGTATTAAGTTTAATTTTATTTTATTTACACAATGAAGAGATAAATAGTATTAGTTCAAATATTTCAAATTGTAAAATTTAAATTAGGAAGTTGTTCTTAGTGAATTAATAATACTCACCCCATTGTAAAAGTGGATGTTATGCTTACCCCATTGAATAAGTGGTTTCTGCACTCACTATTGGATAAATGGAAGAGTGTGATCATTTCATTATTATTTTATCTTTTCCACTACATAAGTGGATGAATTTATGTTTATATTTTATTATTACTCCCATTGCAAAAGTGGATGCACTAAACTTACCCCACTCAATAAGTGGTTACTATTTTTGTTAGTATTCTAAAACCTTTTACAACGTATTATCTCACCTCACCCACATTGGAAACTTGGTGATAGAAAGGGGAAAGGAAATTGTTCTTTAGTTGGAGCTAACAAATTAATCTTTATTTATTTTCACAATAATGTAATTAGTACTGCTTTAATTATTTTCACAATAGTAAATTGTGACTAAATTTGGTGTTCATTTAAGTTCATTCTCAAAATAATTTAAAGTAAGTTATTTTTTAATTAAAGAATAACAAGTGTTTTTATTTTATTTTAAAAGAAGTAAACAATTTTTTCTTCTTCTAGGTATAAAATTTAATCAAGAATTGAAACCAAAACCCACAATGTTCAGTATCAATAGTGCCTCTAGCTCATGTTTATGAGTAATGCCATCACACTTTGAGTCACTGTATCTAAAGCCTAATAGAACTACAATAATATCGTATGTGGAATTGTCCCTTTAAATTTCCAAGGATGAATAAGGGATATATTGTTTGTAATAAAATCTAAGAGACAAATAATCTCTTTTGGATAAATAATCTTTAAAGATTAATCAAATGAACCAAAATCTACTAGTTCAAATTTAATAAGATTTATTATAGGATTTCATAGAATTTTATTAAATTGTTTATAGAATTGTAATTGTTGGATATTAAATCATGTGAATGAAAAATTTGTTTCAATAGTCTCAAGGGTGATGTTAACTTTCAAAATTAGGATTTGTTGATTTAGAAAAAAAAGTAATAGTCTTGGTGACTATTTACTTATAATTATTGCTTTCCCTTGTGGGTAGTAGTTGCAGATGAAATGTATACAGAAAAGGGGGCCCTAAAAAGGGTTGCTTACCGAAACATAAAAAAATAGGTTTCTCAAGATTGAACAAAATGATTCACCTATTTTCCTCTATATTTCATTCAATATGTGTGCTATAATGCATAAAAGAGAATCATAAATCAAACCCAACCGATATAACAATCAAAAGGAAAGTTTTAATGAGGGTTAAATGTTGTGTACCTATCACAAAAAGTGCTTTTCAATACTCCCCAAGGACTAATTTTCCCTTTGGTGAATAGGTATTGGCTAGGGCTTTGGAAAATCAATTTTTGGGTTTTGTTCCTCTCAGTCTGTACTTCCAGATTTTAGTCGAGCAAGTCAAAAAGCTGAAAATAGATCTTGTAGCTTAGTTTGTGTGATTTTTCAAGCAAGGCGACAACTTTCACAACTTTGACAACTTTTGCAATTTTTGTCTCCAATTGATCTTCAACCTAAAACCTGTAATCACATATCAAAGGAGAGAAATTTTTTGTTTTGTTAGGGAATAGGGGTTTGCCTTGGTCAAACCCTATTTTGGTAATTAAACCTTGAAATGAAACAATGCATAAAGGAATGATGAATGAAAAAATGCAATGTCACAACTCACCACACCTTAATTGAACCTTGGATAAATTTGCAATGAAGTGGCCTCAATGAATGTAGATCTTGATCATGAACTTGATATGAAACAATGCCTTGAATATGCTTGAAGTGATCTTGAATGCTACATCAAAATATTAGCTCAACAACATGCATGATGTACTAAATCTTAAATGACATGATGAAATGACTCTTTACTGCTACAATAATCTTCTTCAAATTTTCCCTTGAATTCCTTAGAAATACTCTTTGAGTTCTCTTGATCATAAGTTTTCTATTAAGAATTGAACACTTGAAAGCTTAGATGAAACCATGGGAAATAACCTTGTATTCATACATATCTTAACATTAATTCCATAAATTCAAATATCACAAGCTAAATGGATTTCAAATGATTAAAATATTGTCAAAAACATATCCAAAAGAGGGGTCCTAGGCCACTTACCTAGGATACACATCAGACAAGGCAAAATATTATGCAAAATCAAGGTCCTAGGACTAAGTGAGGACCCATTTTCCATGTGGTGAATGGGTCCTAGGTCACCTACCTAGGACACACACCTTCTAAAATTAAGTGTTGTGTAATGACATTTATGAATGTGAAGTTTTATCTCTCAAAATTTATATTTAAATAGGCTTGGATTTGAATTAAAGGGTCCAATTAAGGCATAATTAACCTCAATTAATTAATAAAACCCTAGATTAGTGTGAAAGTGTAAAGGTACACTTTACAACACCCTAAATAAGACATAATTAAGTTCATTTAGTTTAAAAGGGGCCCTAAACTTAAAGTGAATATGAAAAACATATTACAACACTAAATCAAGGCATAATTAGGCTCATTTTAATATTAATTATTTTCCAAATTAAAGAAAAAGGGATAATTTTTACATTACTACAATTTTCCCCCACTTTAGTGAGAGTATGACCCCATGTCAAACCCACACTAAAGTATACATTCAAGACACTTATGTATGCAAAAATGGCAAAGATACACAATCATACACTATCAATGACTAAAAGCAAAAAAACAAATCAAAAAATAAAAATAAAAAGGGGTGGATCAAGCCTCGACAATCTATCCAACTCAGTGTGGATCAAGTATTAGTTGTTTGTTCAAAAAACACACTCACTCTGGGCTAATGGAACGACAGGCCATCCACTAAGTGTTCCCCCACAAAATTGGCTTAGTGAGAACGTCATGTCTCTATGTTGGCTTCTCATCGTACAATGAGAAAGTCATGCCTCTATGTCATATTCTCACCATACAATGAGAAATTCATGCCTCTATGTCATCTTCTCATCATACTAACCATACCAAAGCTATCCCTCTAGTAACTTCAATAGGGTACCACAAAATGAAACTTTGAGATACAACATGTAAGTAAAGGTTTGTTCAAAGAGATTTTTTCTTAGTTTGTGTAAGGTCTCTTCTTAGGGAACATCATGCCTAACATCTTCAAGAGAGGAAAAGTCAAAGAAATATCATTCTATTAGAAAAAATAAAACCCAATGACACCATGAAGAAAAGGATGCATCACAAGAATAAATAAAATCACACAATGAAACACGAGTCTCAATGCATGCCCCGACATTAAAGAAATTGCTAACACCATTGATGTGAGAAATCCGCTTAAAAGTAAAAGACATGAATTTTTTTCATAAATCCCTATGTCAAGTCATATGTTTCCAAATGAAACTACATCATCAATAAGGGGTATTCCCCAAAAATCAATACTAAAGATAACTCATTATGTCACATGCGAACCAACTTAAGGCATGTCACCCACATTCCAAGCTCAATCTTATGTATACATGGAAGGTGGTCAACTAGCCAAAAGAGAAAATGAAAAGTTCCATATGAGGATAAGGCTACCTAACCCCTTGCCCCCACTTAGTGCAAGATAAGGGTGAGCCAAGGTGATTGATGAAAAACATGAAAATCAGTATCAATTGAAGGAACTAGCTGTTGTAACACAAGGAAGAGCACCACAATCCTTAAGTTTTTGAATTTTATTACCCAAAGCCTTACATTCATTAGTAGAATGACCACGAACTCTATGATGTGCACAAAATGAATTCTTGTAGTAAAATTTCTTTCATGTTCTTGGAGCGAGAGATATCAAATGATCTTGGAGGAGTCTTGACAAGATATCGTCTTGATCAATAATAGAGGATGTTCCTTTATTTTGTGACAAAGATATCTCTTGCTTAGTACAAGATGTCATACAAGTACACCAGACTCTTTAGATTGTGATATTTTGTTCTCTCCTTGAAAGGAGGGTGTAAAATCTAATGAACTCCAATCATTACTAAGACATGTCCTAGGAGTGCTTTGTGTGATGACATTAATGTTAAAGGAATATTTCTTTTATTCTTTCATTTCTTTCAAAGGATGATAACCAAGACCACTAGTTTCTATCAATTCAGGATGCACTAATGTTAAAGTTGGCTTAGAAAAATCCTCTGTAGGAGTGTTGGTATTGTTTCTTTCAAGGGACAATAACTAAGACAATTAGTTGTTTCTTGCATGTTATGATCTATAGGGACATTAATACCTTGTTCTCTAGCCACACATCCTTTTCCACTATACCCAAGTTGTTTCATAAGTTCATAACCTCTTCCATAAATCTTTTTCATTTCTTTCAGATTTGGTGGTTGCTCATAATCAACTTCATCAAAGTTTTTGTGTAATTTTCTTCTTCTCCTAAAGTGGTTGAGGTGGATGCTTTCGAATTTTTGTGTTGACATTACCACTTTTTCTTTTCCCTTTTCAAGCTCTTTGTTTATGATCTTGTATTATCCCATGAATGTAGGTGTGAAATCCAAGGAACCCCAATCATATTCTAACAATTTAGTGACTTCATCAATGTTATTCTTCCTTTGTCACTTCCACTTTTTCAGTTTGTTACAATACTTTCAAAGGATCTCATCATTCTTTCTCAAGAATCAAACAACTTTTAGGTTCAAGATCAGCCTTGAGTGTGTAAACTTTGTTGTCGTAGACATACTTCATTTTACGATGAAGGTTAGAAGGCATCCCATTCATTGCATGAATCCATGGTCTCCCCAAGAGGAGATTGTATGAAATATCATGAGGCATAACATGGACTGGAGTTTGTAATGTTACCTTCCTGACTTTAATAGGTAATGTGATGATTCGAAGCGATTGTTTTACTATGTTTTCAAACCCTCAGATAGATGAAGAATCGGGGAAAATGTCACTCTTATTCATATCAATCTTTTCCAAAAGGCTCACACTACACACATTAAGGGTCGGGCCATTATCAACAAAATTTTTCTTTATCACAGTTTGATTAACATAAGCTATTATCATGAAAGATTTATTTTGTTTTTTGTCTTCTAACGAAGGTACAAATCATCTTGACAAAAAGTAATGTCTAAGTTGACTAGAGTTATAGCTTGAATTTTGGATTCCACATCATTTGGTTGCACATTAGGAGGATTAGGAACTTGTTGTAAAGCACTTTGAAGCATGTTATGATAACTAGGTGAGGTTTGAATAAGGTCCCATAAGGATATCTTAGTAGGAATATTTTTAAGTTATTCAACAAGATCATACTCCTTTCCATTATGTGAAGGAAAACGGGGAGCACTAGGCAAGGTAGGTTGAGGCAATGGGAGGGATGTTGGAGGTGTTTTTCTTGGTTACAGATTGTTTCTAGTCTTATATGTATGAGCAATGGTATTGTAACTCGATTGCTATGAAACATTATCATTATCAAGTTGCATTTTAGGTGGTTCTAAGATAAGCATGGGTTTATTTTGAACTTGTGGTTGTCACATGAGAGTGGATAAATGATAATTTGAGGCTTAGGTGGTCCAATAATTGAAGGATTTGTAGGAGGTCTAAGAATTAGAGGACTCAAGGGAGTCCTAATGTTCATAACCTCAACGCATATATCCTTATTTTCATGGTTTCATAGCGAAGGGGAGTCTAATGTCATTGCATCATCTTCATGTAATGAAGCCACATCACTATTGTTTCAAAGACATGTGTCAATGTTCTCATTTTCTTGCACCATGATATCCTCCCTAATAGGAGATTTTTTAGGAGAGCTACAAACTAGATGGTCGTGAAATTCAATGGTTGGTTCTTCTAAAATGACTTCATTGTAGGTAATTTTGCTATCAATGGTTGAATTTTCTTACTTTTTAATGATGGCATTCTCTTGTTCAATAATGTTTTCCCTAAAGGAAGAGAGACTTATAAGATTCTCATGACTCTCATCGATTGGATTTTATAATATCATTTAAATATCTTCTTTACCAATAGTAGAGATATTAGGAGAAGGCCCAATTTCATTTTTATGATTGTAAATGATTTTATCCTTTTTCTCTAAGGTCTCATTCTCTTGTGCCATAATATCTACCCTAGTAGGAAAAATCTTAGGAGAGGAGTAAACAAGAGGTTCATCACATTCCATGGTTAGATTTTGTAAAGTGGCTTCATCATAAATAGGGGAGGCAAGAGAATAACAACTATGAGTTCCATGCTTACCAATTATTAGACCTTTTATTCAAATAGATCTTTCCAAATGGTAGGGGCATTAGGGAAGGGAGGGACAATATTCTTATGACTCTTTCATGATTTTCCATGATTGTATCATCTTTCACTAAAGCATTCTCATAAGTAGGGGAGGTTTTCGGAGATGAATGGAGACTAGGTATAGTAGTGTCAATGATGAATGGAGAAAAACAATAATTTCATGATTCTGAATGATTGTATCTTCCTTAACCAAGATACCACTATTAGAATTTTGCAAATAAATGACTATGTGAGTAAAATTTTTAGTCAGGACAACTAAAAAAGACTAAATCCTAGTCATTTTTCGCAACACATCTATAAGTGACTAAATAAATGACTAATTGATTGTGGGAAAAAAAGATAGCTATAAATGACTAAATAAATAACTAAATAATTAGTCACACAAATATTAATTAGAAAATATGATATTAAAGTGGATGATTAAAAAAATTACTTCAAATTAGAAAATTATTGAAGTCTGCAGAGAGGGAAATTTTCTAGAGGGAAATTTTTTTGATGAAAAAATAATTCAAACTTGAAAGAAACCCCTACTATCATCCTGAACTAATCAAGAAATCATAGAGAAGAGTTATGGCTCCTCGCTTTGTAATTTTTGATACTGTCAAAGACTTGTAAGATGTGTTGAATGAAGAAGACTACCTCTACACTCAAGAGATTGTTGAATTGGACACATTGTCACCTTCAAAAATACAAGAGCTTGTCAAGGGTTGGATTTCAATACTTTTTCACTGTCACCAATAATATTTGAAAAATTTCAAGTTCTCTTGACAAATGAGGGTTGTTGAATAAGCATTAAAATCCTACTTCTTTCCAAAATTTTTAATCTATAAATTCGCTTTGTTGGATGATCTTTGAAAACATACAGATGGTGATAAATAAATTACCATTATTTAATGTTCTTTTTGGTTGCAGCATGTAATCATCTTTAGTTTATTAGCCACTATATAGTGGTTTTCAATTAGGTTTTTATTTATATAGTGTGCTATGTATTTTCTAGGGGCGACATTTGACATGCATGATAAGGATATGTTTCATGTGGAGGAGCAACAACTATTTGATCAAGCATACTCTCTTATTAGAGGATTCCAATTTATCCAACCCTTGGCCAAAGGATACTTTATCAAAAGCCTCAGATTCAATTTAAGAATCTTTCTTCTAAATATAACGATGCTTTCCTCTCATTCTACTTCTAACAGTCCATCTTTGTAGGATCAGAAAGCTCCTATTGAAATGTGCTTAAAATTTACACTTATTTTCTTCAAATAATTGTTTTCATTGAAGAAGCACAACCTAAGCAACCTGTGCCACATAGAAACAATGGAAAGGTAAGAAAATTTTATTTAATATTAAATAAATTTTGTGTGCTTTATATGAGGTGAGTGAAATTTTGAGCTTGATTATTCCTAACACTAGCCACTATTGTTAGGGCTTCTTTATCTTGGTCTATTGTTTATACTTGGATAAGCATAGCTTTCTAGAGATTTACACAAAAACCTAGTAAATACTTATGCACAAAACTCTATTTTAAAAATTATTCTATGCACAGATCTTTGGACCATTCAACTCAAATTTGGTAAGAAATTTTACTCGTGTAGGTTGCATGATCTCGATAGTCTTGTATTAAATAATTTTTCCAATACTCTTTGAAATAATCTACACTATTCTAGCATTAATTATTTCCAAGCATCGGTTTCTTCAACATGCTTCTCAATTATGTTCAATATTGTGTCTAAGTTGCATGTTGCCGTTGAAAATAAATTTTGCTTCAAAATTTTGACTCCCAACATTCAAGGAAATATTCTATTCCAACAATTCCAAAATCAATATAAATTGGAACTGGAACTTGAAGTTTAATAAATGATTCTACTATTGATAATTTGATAGAGAATATTTACTCCATTTAGAGATTTATTGAATTTATTGCTAGTGCTTAACGTTAACAAAATATGACATTCATGGGATGGTGCAATGGTATTGGGCTAGGATTTTACAGTAGCCACCCAGGATGAAATTTTGGGATAGTGTGTATGTAGGTTTCGACTTCTCATTAGTTAGGGATTGGAGCCATTTTTTTGTGCTCCAAGGAGCTTGAGGAACTATTAACTTCCTCAATTAACCAATAAAAAATAGAGGATGGAACAAACAATTCATTTTGTGTTTGAGTTGAAGCAAATAAAAGAAACTTAACTCCAATTTTTAAAAAATCATAGTTAACATGGAAAAAAAGGAAACATTCGATACATTAAATTATTTTTGAAATCCCTTTTATAGAAAATATGAAATATTTTTTAGAAAGTAAATGTAGTTCTAACACATTCATTTTCCAACTATCTCATCTTTCGTACTCCCACAACTTCTAGTAGGATCTGCATCATTTTGCCTTTGATATGATTATTATGAGTAGATAATGACTAAATTTTATGATGTCTATTTTGGTAACCAAAGAATCCTTCAATTAGCAAGTTCCTTTCCTACTGGAATCTGGTTTCACATTCACAACATTCAACTAGTATCTCTATCATTTGATTTTATGTTCTCTAAAACCAATTCCCATGGAATTTTATATATGCTCTTTTTTCTTGAGAACTAGAAGGTCTAAGAACCCTAGTACATGTTTAAATGCATAGTCCATTATTTGTAAGGAGGTCAATGTTTTCAAATTATCTTGCACCTTTCTTTGTATTCTTTAATGATCACACCATGATGACAAATATGGAAATGAGGTCATAAATCATAAACACTGCGTCTTCACCCTATTACCTCTCATCTAGTTTATTTATTCATATGTTCTACTAGAGCCATCTAAAAAAGAACCAGATCCATCTCCAAAGACCATTGGTTTCCCTAAAAAGAGTTCATCAACTTTAAACCCTTCCACTAAAGGACTGCATCATGCATGATTGCCATAGTGACCTACTCATTATGTAATATTTGATAGCATTAAAATCCTAGGGTTACTCCTCACTACTTCCTAGATTAACCAAGCCTGACAAGATGACACAAATCTCTACCTTTTGAATGAAAATATCAAGTGACTGCATTCCTACCTTCAAGGTATGGTTTGCTATCAATATTTGAATATCATTGATGTTCACATCATCATTAAAAATCATTCTCATATTACTTTTCTTCATGACCTCATACAACACAAGATCTAAAGGAAGCATCAAAATGAATTAAGCACTCTCAAACAAAAGTGTAAAACCCTAGCCTGAGTATGGAAAAGAAAGAACTTCAAAATAGCTGTCTTCTCATGCTCTGATTTGAAATGGCATCAGGATATGTGTACTGGTACACTGGTGTCTCTAGGTAACTATTTCCAATATTTATTCTCTTTGTCAGTTATGATTTAATCTTATCACAAAATTGAAGGGTAAAACCCAAAGGTTTACTATTATTTGTTGGACATAATCTTTTAATGCCTTGAGTTTTTTGAAACACCTTTCTGTACCTGTTGTCACTAAAACTTGCACCCTTTGCTAAGCTATCAACTTAGCAAGTTTGTGACACATGGGAACATTCCCAGGCTGTGGGTAAGCTATAGTGAGAATGGAACTCTAGAGAAATGGTTGGCTCCCCTTGATATCTCACCTAATTGGTCTTACTAATGACTTTGTAGAGGAAAGAGTAAGGAGGCAAAAAACATGTAAATGAAATCTAATCCTAAAGGTGATGCACCAAAATAAATTTATGAACTCTACTCAAATGGAAACACACATAAAACTAGTAATAAAAACCTATTTTTGCACAACTCAAAACTCATGAACTTTGCATTAAATTTTTATAAGAAAGCTCAATACCCACTATCCTAGTAGAAGAAAGGAAATTCTTCTCACAAATTGAGATTGATTATATTATTGACACAACTTATAACCTACAAATATATGTGTAACTCTACATAAAGGTACTACCATGAGATGCAATTATAAGGAAAAATATATCACATAAAATTACATCAATCACTAAGTACACAATTCCAAAAAAATGAGAAGGAAAACTACTTCATATTACTCTCAAAAAAGGTGTTGCAATGTTGCATTGATCACTGAAAATCAATTACAAACTTTTCACCTCTATTCTAGAACTCTGAAAATTACAAGTAGCATAAGACGAACTAGCAAGAACTAAATAAAAAAGACTAAGTATTTTTCCTATATACAATAAAGTGCTCCAAAAAGCCAAGATTAGATAACTGAAGTCAAAATATGTGAACTCCAAAGCTATCCATGAGCAAAATCAAAAATGCTTGGAAAAGGGGCCCACCAATGCTGCAAAGTGAGCTTAAATAGCTCAAAACTTTGTCTCATACTACATGTAACTGAAGTGTAACTCAAAAATGGCTCCATAGTGCATGGAGGTGGCACTGAAAGTGAATTGAAAGTAAAAATATCCTCCTAGAATCTTTCTCATGAACAGAAAAGGAAAGCCTCTAAAAGAGGACCCAAAACTGAAGTAAACTAAACTCATTACATTGCAAACTCCTCGTTATGTTGTGCATGATCTAAAGGCCTCCAAAAATGACCTCAATTTGACTTAAAGTCACAAATAGAACTCCATTGAATCTCCTCAACTGCAAGTATATGATCTCTAGTTGGGTCTCACTTATATCTTTTGTATGAGTAGCAACTTTTAGTTCAATTCCCCTTTCAAAATAATCAATTTTAACAATTATTAAAAAAAATCAATGAGATTGCTTTAATAATGTTAAAATTGATATTACAATAATATAAAGGGCTTTACAAAATATTTTTTGAAAGAATATATATAAAAATATCCCTTATGTCTCTTGACCTCCTTCTTGACTCATAGTCTCCATACATCATTAGGTTTATTGACTTCATAAGTCAATACCATGGGTGAAATAAGAAAAAAAATTTGGGACAAGAAATTCTCTGATGAAGCTCTAAGGAAAGACAAGGAAAAATTGAACCTTGTGAAATTTTCCAATAGTTACTTCGAGGCCGACTCCATTAAAGCTCTCTGGAGAAAAGTTCTTCACATCATTATGGAGTATATCACCCTGGATGGATAGTTCTCTAGGGTCTACGACTATCATTTTTCCTTGCTCAATCATTTTCGCTATAAGGTCAGGGTTTCTCTCCCCTACTACTTACTCTGTTCCTTAAGAAATAGTCTAGAAGACCTTAAGAAAAACCCTAAAAGATATCCTATATTACATACTGGTCTGATAAGATTAATTTTTGAACATTTCCAAAATATGCCAACCCTTGCTAACCTAGATGCCTCTTTGGCTTCTGAGGACGATGACACAAAACCTAGTTGTTTGGGGAATAAACCTAATTTGAGTATGGTAAGGACGGTCCTAGACCCTCCCATTGTCCAGACTAGCAAGAAAATCCAAGTCCGTAATCCCTAGCGTGTTAAAGTCTACCCTGCTTCTGAGCCTGGAAGTTCTACCCCCAAAGCCAAAGGCACCAGAAAGAATTTCCCTATTAAAAACCTTGTTTCTTACTCTAAAGATTCTCCTAATTCTGAGGTACCAGGTGCAAATAACAATTCTTCCTCTTTTGTCCCATCGAAGGACAAAGATGATAGAACTAGGTCCCCTGGAGCCTCTAACCCTGCTAAAAATTGCCTCAATCTTGATAGGGAACCTACTGCTAATTTTCTGGGCATAGCTAGGAATAATGTCATGGACCACTTCAGAATGTCAAAATGGGTCTTTCATGAAATTAATGATCTGAAAATAAAAAACTGGGCCCTCCAGAGTAAATTGGAAGAAGTGGAAGCTAAGGTTTCCATGTTGTGCAAGAAGGATGAAGAGCGTAATGAGAACACTGCTAGTAAGGAGATCCAGGACTATGTGGGTAAGGAAAAAAGGATAGAAATTGACTTTGAAAAAATAAAAAATGTTGTGAAGATAATTACTAAATAGAATAATAGAATGGAAATACATAATGTTATCATTATCAATGCAATGACTGAAAAAATGGATAAAGCTCAACAGGAGTCCTTGGTTGTTGATTTGGAAGAGGTTAAAAATAAAAAGTAGGAAGAGGACATAGGGATTTCGAAGAGAACCAGGGATAATCTAAAAAAGAAGGCACCCCCCACACCATAGATGATTCAAACTTTCAAGAAGGGAGTCTAGGATATGAAGGATCTGGAGGTCGAGACTGAGAAAGTTCTGAAGACTCTGGATTAGTTGCTGCTGGGTTTTTGGTCTATGCCTCAGCTGGCTATTTGGTGGTCCTTTCTGGCCTTTTTTGGTTGGCTGCTATTTTTTCAGGGTTTTTCTTTCTTTGCAGCCTATTTAATTCAGAGGACTTTTTTGTCATTTTCTTTTTTATGCTGTAAACTTTGTGGTTTCGGGTCCCTGTAAAACCCATTTTTTCCTTTATCAAAAACAAGGGTAAAAAATTACAATCATTCAAGTTTGGCATGGAAAAAACTCAGAACCCTAACCATTCATTCTTCACTTGATTTTTTTAGAAGCTTCGAGAGTGAAGCCCTATTGCACTTGGCCACCATGTTGGGGTATGAAGCTTGAAACCTTGAGAATTTTCTACTGTTTCTAAGTCATTTTCAATAGGGATTCTGTAGGAAAACGTGTGGTAAGTATTTCTTTGCATAAATCTGGCTTTACTTATGTTGCTTTGAAGCCATTTCAAACCTTCTTGGCTGCAGATGTAAGCAATTTTTCTGATACATTTCTCTACAATTTACCTTTCTATTGACTCCTCAACTTCTTGGCCACCATTGATAGCATTGATTAAACTTTCAGGAGGAAGAAGAATTGAGACCCATGTGGGTTTGTGTGTGTTTTTCCAAGAAACAAAGAAGGTAAGTTTTCTTTGTTCAAATATTTGTAGTATTTTCTTATTAGAGGCCACAACCATTACCTTAATATCCTGGTGCCATTGCATTTTATGAGATAACAACTCATTCAAGCATTATGTCAAACAATGTGGTGCCTTGTCTATACTTTCATTTTTGCTTATAAACATACGTTTGATATATATTTTGTGTTCATTTCCATCACTATGACAAGCTAAAGTTTTCTTTACCCTATTTATTTGTATTTTCCCCATTTGGGTGCCATCTATTATCAATGAGTTTGAGGATTTTCCTTATTTTTTTGTATTTTTTGAATACGTAATGCAAGAATGCTCCACCAGTGATAGAAAAATAGCAACTCAAATTTATGTTTTTCAAAACACCCCCATGGCGCGACCATACAATGCATCTTTTGTATTTTTATGAGATTTGTCTTTGCATATACTGGCATGAAACCCTTGTTATTTTTGTACTTGAGTTTTCTGATAGAAAACCCCAGCTAGGTTTCACATTTTCTTTACCCATAGCACAAAAATAAACAATGAAACCCAATGGCCTTTTGGGCATCTCTTTGAAACACCTTTGAGATTTGTTATGAAACATGGGTTTTATTGTGTATATTTTGATTGATGCCTTCATATCATACTATACACTACCATCACTCATAGATAGATTAAATTTCTATTATACTCTAACAATGCCTATTGGGTATGCTTGATTATCACTTGTAACATGATTATAACACTGGATGTTTTAGAATGAAGGGAGATAATTGTCTTGCTCTTGAAAAATATGATTCAAAACCTAAATGATGACAAAAAACAACTCTATTGTTTACCATTCTTTGCATTTGTAAGAAAAGAATGCTTTTCTTTTTACCTTCTTCATTCTAAAAATGAACATGAAAATTGGTTCTCATCATCATCTTGATCCTTCAAAAGTATGAAAAGTACAACTGAAACTCTTCATACAGAGTTGTGTATGATACTACCCTCCTGTGACATGCATTCATCATGTTGCCTTTATCATGAATACTATTTCATTTATGGATGCAAAGGATCTATGTGACTTTCTTGTAGATCATTATGAATGTTAAACATGACAACAACAAATGATGAGAAGAATGATGTAAATGAAGCATTTTATGTATGCCTATTCACTATCACATCATGACCATTTTGATATGATGACTTTTAACATTGCATTTCCCTCTTAAATAAGCTCAATTGAGCTCATTATTTGATAAACTTAACATGTCAGGCTCAACCCTTGTGGGAGCCATGTTTTGACCCACATGTGATTTGATGAATTAAAACAACATTAGCTTTCCTATATCTGCACATAACACAAACATGTTAGAAAAGTATATGCATATGGCAGAGGTGTTTTTGATAATCCTTCTTTTCTTGGACATGATATGCAAACTATTTAATGCAAATGAGGGTCAAATTATATGTTTATAGAGGTATATATGCATGTATGGATTAGTGAATTTTCATTGCTCTAACAATACTCCTTTTCTTAGATGCAGACAACTAGGAGCAACAAGGAGGCTGAAGCTTGTTGCAGGACAAGCGACAGACTGACAAAGATGTGAGAAAACTCAACTAAAGACTTGTCATTTAGGAAATGATGAGTCACCCTTCCTCATATGTCCATTCCTTTCTATTAATATCTATAAATGTATAATCTTTTATTTCATTTGTGTTAAACAAGTTAATCTCATGGCTTGTGTGAGGACTTATACACTTATACTATCAATAAAGACTATCTTTTGAAAAGATTTGTACAATCTTTCTTCTATGTTATTTGTGTCTGTATAAATGCAATATGATCTAGAATAGTCTTCTATTTCTTTTATGCAGAAGCTTGTAAGGTAGCAGAAAATTAAAATGTACCTGTCTTTTCATTTGATATCATTTTAGCTCTACCTATTTGAGCTAGTAGCTAAAATAGGTAACATTTCTAATTGAACTAAAAGTTTCCACTCATACAAAATATATAAGTGAGAGCCAACTAGAGATCATATTCATGCAACTGAGGAGATAAAGTGGAGTTCCATTTGTGACTTTAAGTCAAACTAAGGTCATTTTTGGAGGCCTTTTGATCATGCACAACATAAGGATGAGTTTGCAATGTAATGAGTTCAGATTACTTTAGTTTTGGGTCCTCTTTTAGAGGCTTTACTTTTTTGTGCATGAGAGAGATTTTGGGAGGATATTTTCACTTTGAGTTCACTTTCAGTGTAACCTCCATGCACTATAGAGCCATTTTGGAGTTACACTTCAATTACATGCATTATGAGACATAGTTTTGAGTTGTTTAAGCTCAATTTGTAGCATTGGTGGGCCCCTTTTTCAAGTAGTTTTGATTTTGCTCATGGCAAAGAATTTAGATATTTTTACTTCAGTTATCTCCTCTTGAATTTTTTGGAGCCCTTTATTGTATATAGGAAAAAGACTTAGTATTTTTTCTTTAGTTCTTGCTAGTTAATCTTATGCTACTTGTAATTTTTAGAGTTCTGGAGTAGAGATGAAAAGTTTGTAATTTATTTTCAATGATCAACACAACATTGCAACACCTTTCTTGGGAGTAATATGAAGCAGTTTTCCTTCTCATTTTTTTGGAATTGTGTACTTAGTGATTGATGCAATTTTATGTTATATTTTTTCCTTATTATTACATCTCATGGTAGTACCTTTATGCAGAGTTGCACATACATTTGTAGGTTATAAGTTTTTTCAATAATATACTCAGTCTTAAGTTGTGAGAAGAACATCCTTTCTCCTACTAGGATAGTGGTTATTGAGCCTTCTTATAAATTGTTAATGCAGTTTTTATGAGTTTTGAGTTGTGCAAAATAGGTTTTTATTACTGGTTTTCTATGTGCATTCTTCAAGAGAAATTTTCTTAGCATACATAGCAACTCTAAGTTTTGGTTTAGTAAAATTAGTGCATTTCAACTTATGAAAAGAATATAGACCAGAAGTAGCTCTTCTTCTTTTGATTATTTGCAATTATCCCCGCCCAGAAGAAATGAGAGAGAAATTCCAAAGCCTTAAAAGACTATTGTTTATTCAAGAAGAACAAAGTCCACTCCTTTTGTGAAAAGCCATACTGCTGCCCCAATTTTTACTACAGTAGAGATCCTAGTTACAGTGATTCCAATAGTTAGAAATCAGCCTTTTGTTGCTTTCGACCAAGGAAGCCCATTTAATTTAACCTAACTTGATGCCATTCCTATGGCTACTTTGAAGAGTCTGTCATATTTTCATGGTGAAGATTAGACTACTCCAACTGAGCATATAAAAGATGTTGCAAACCTATGTACTTTTCATGACATGATAGAGGAGAATGTTGCACTCAGTTTGCTTGTAGCATCATTCAAAGGAAAGGCTCAACAATGGTTTAGAGGTCTACCCATCAATTCCATAGCAACATGGGACAACTTGGGTGGCCAATTATGCAGTTTGTTTGAAGACAAATTAGACCATTTGTCATTTATGGTGTAGCTATCTACAATCAAGAGGGCCCCTCACAAATTCATGTCAGACTTCAATCACCGTTTTCAAAAAATGTGGGCTAGAATTCCACCGATGTTAAGACCCACTACTGATCATCCATTTTTATATTATCTAAAGGCTTTAAATAGCAACATTTTAATTATGATTAAATCTATGGGATGGGATTCACTTCCAACTACTTACATTGTAGCTATTAGAGCTGAGAATAACCTTATACAGGCTAGTAAAATTGCTCCAAGGCCACCCATGCCAATATATCCTACAATTCAACCACTAATACCAATGCAATTACCTCCTTAATTTGTTATTCTAGCTGCACTAGCATTTCTAGCACCTGATACCCAACCCAATAGCCGAGAAAATACATCCCCAACTTAGTCTCATGAATTTCAAAAAACTAAGGGCCTATTGTAGACCTTTGGCAATGAGATAGTGAATCTAAAAAAGTAGCAAAATCAAAATTTTAGGCCTTATCAACCCCTATTTCAATCTAATTACCAACAAAATCAATCTAGCAGACCACCTTATTAGCCTTATAATTAAGGCGAAAGGCCCGCTCCTAACTCAAGGCCTTAGCAAACTTGCAATCCTAATGTTGCTAGAACTTCTAAGGAACTTGTGCCTATCCAACAAAAAAATATCCTAGGATTATGAGTGGTGTTTTCCATGTGGTTAGCCCCATAATTAGAGTACCTATGTAAATGGGTTGGTTAATTAGGCCTTGATGGTTCAAAACATTCCAGCAGTGCAGTCTAATTTTCCTATGGAAGCTCTGGTACATCAACAAGAGGAACAGACACATGATTCAACATTCCTAAATTGGAAAGGAGAAGAATTTTGTGGTATGAACCAAGTTGGTTCTTCAATTGCAACCAACACATGCAGTAAAAAGAGAACAATAGATGAAGGCCAACAATTTGATAAAGCTCAAATAGAGTTGAATCAAGTACCAAACATGAATCAAAGTGCCCCTGGCCCATGAAATGTTGAGAATGTTTGAATTATTCCAAGAGGACAACCTTTGGTAGGAAAGGAACAACCCGATTCATTAGTTTAGAAAACTTCTATCAAAGGTTATGTTGCTGCCCCTAAAGGCCAAATTAATCCAGCTACATCTTCTTTTAATATTCTTGATCATATGAAGAAAATAAATGTACCTATGTCTATATGGGATTCCTTGAGTATCCCTAGCGAAAAAGACCTGCTCCAATCAACTTTATCAAGTTTGAGTATATATCTTATGACTAATACTACTATCAATGACAAAGAATAGTAATTTGTTAAAGCCAAACCACCTCCTTTTTATGTCTCTTTGATTATAGGAGATCATCTAGTTCACAGCTATATGATTGACTCAGGGGCTAGTAGTTCAATAATGCCCAAATAGATTGTTGATAAGTTGGGAATTGAGTATGAGCTACTTGAAAAAGGGGTAGTACAATTAGATGGTACTACTATTAATACAGTAGGGGTCATTAAAGGTATGCGCTTAACCTTACGTGCCTACCCAAAATTTTCAATACCACAAGATATCTATGTCATTGAGTTGCCTCCTTTTTTGCTACTTGTTTATCCTAGTATTTCACAACCAAGATAGGTGGTTACCTATCCTCTAATTGGTCTCATATGCTATTTAGAACTAGGTATGACACTATGGTAACTGTAAAATCAAAACCCATAGCCAAAGATCACATTGAACCTTAGAATCCACCCCCTATTAATTCCAATTTGTTTACAAGTTAACAAGAGAAGTAACCCATTGTTCAAGAGGGTAATACTCAAACTGAAGGTATACCAAATGTTACCCCTAATGAGTGGTCAGCTCAGACTCATGTGATTGGTACATGTGTGCAGCTAGAAGAAGTTGATTTTGGTGTTTATATGATACATGAAAATAATTCTTTTATGCCTAATAGTGAGAAAGACACAAAGTAACATGGTAAACATCAAGATTATGAGGTGTGGGAGTTGTATTTTGATGGCACCTTGAGGAGTAGAGTTGGTGTTGGTGGTGGGTGCATGCTTGTCTCTCCAAAAGGTGAGAAGTACTATTCAACCTTTAGATTATTTTTTAGCTGTACTAACAATATTGCTAAATATGAAGCTCTTACCCAAGGCTTAGAATGGGAAAGAAAAAAGGGTATAAGTAGCCTGAAAGTTTATGGGGGTAGTGAACTGGTTGTTAATCAGGTGATAAAACTTAATGTTACAAAGATTTATTTTCTCAAGTCTTACAAGCATAGAATATGGAACCTCTTAGAGGGATTTGATGCATTTAATCTAGTTTCCATACCTAGAAATCAAAATAAACATGTTGATAGGTTGGCTGCAGTAGAAGCTAAATATGATATTCCAAAAGAGATTAGTAGTGGTGAAGCTAATAATCATATTAAGATTGTTGTTAGGCCTATTGTACCTAATAATAACATACACTGGAAAGTGTTTAAAAGTGACCAACATGTTGTGAACTTCTTAAGAGAAGAAGTTGAGTTCTCACATGCTAACCAAGAGAAGCTACAACACCAATAAGGTGACCAAATCATTCAGCTCAAAAATAACAAGAGGCCAAAGGGCTTGGTCATCCTAGAGTCTGTTTTCAATATTGATGGTGAAGCTAGAAAACCCAAGGCTAGTATACAAGTTCAATAGGATCACTATGAAGAAGTTGAGGTTTTCAAAGGGAACTTCTTAAACTGGGAAAGGTATGTACAATAGAAGAAAGCATGTATTTATTAAGCTTTTTAAAGAATTTAATGATATATTTGCATGGGAATATAGTGATTTAAAGGGGTTTGATCCCCAACTTTCTCACCATACCATTGAACTCAAGCCTAATGTCAAACTTGTAAGGAAAAAACATAGGCCTTTGAATACTAAGTTAGAACATCTTATGAAGAAAGAATTGAATAAATTGATTGAAAGTAGTATTATCTTTCCCATTAAGCAAACCTCATGGGTTTCCAACCTTGTGTCAGTGAGGAAGAAAAATGGAGATCTATAAGACTGTGTGTATATTTTCATGACTTGAATAGAGCTTCCTTGAAAGACCATCATCCTTTGCCTTCCATGGAACAAATACTTCAAGTAGTCTCAAGATCAAAAAGGTTTTCCTTACTAAATATTTATTCTAGTTACAATCAAATATTAGTAAAAGAGGAAGACCATTATAAAACAACCTTCACCACAAAATGGGGGACTATGGCCTACAAGAGAATGATTTTCAATTTGTCTAATGTTAGGGTGACCTTTCAGAAAGCCATGGATATGGCCTTTCAAGGCTTAATGTACAAGATTGTCTTAGTCTACCTTGATGACATCAATATTTTTTCCAAAGAGGCTAAGGATAATCTAAATCACTTGAGGCAGATTTTTGAGAAATGTAGGGAGTTTGGGATATTACTTAATCCCAAAAAGTGTTTATTTTTGTTCATGAGGGTAGATTGCTCGGCTATGTTGTGTCTAAACATGGTGTCACTATTGATCCTGAAAGAGTAAGTGCTATCTTAACTATCCCCTTACCGACACATAAGAAAGGTTTGCAGAGTTTTATTAGTAGAATTAACTTTGTTAGGAGGTTTATCCTTGACATTGCTGATTTATTAAGTCCACTAACTCATATGTTGAGAAAGAATGTACCTTTTAGCTAGACTAAGGAAGGGAAAAGAAGTTTAGAATTTATAAAAGAAGCATTGGCGACTACACCTACACTTTTGAATCCTAATTTTTCTAAGGACTTCACTTTATATGCCTATGGAAACATTGATTTTGTTTCAGCGATGCTTCTACAATGTAATGATGAAGGTTTTGAGCAGCCTATGACATTCTTTAGTCAAGGACTCAAAGATTATGAGCTGAGGTAAACTTTTGTAGAAAATCATGTTCTTGCTATTATAAGAAGTTTGAAAAAATTTAGGCACATGCTTTCTAATAACAAGATTATGTTGATGGTTGCTCATCCAAGTGTGAAATAGTTTTTACTGAACAAATATTTAAGTGATAAAAGAGCTAGTTGGGTAACTAAGGTAATGGAGTATGATGTAGTGATTAAGGTTACCAAGCTGGTTAAAGGCAAGGGATTGTGTGAACAACTTGCTAATGGTGTTACCACCAACGAAGAACATAAGAAATAAATTATTTTGGCATTGCAAGATGAAGGGAAAGTAGTTGTTTCAACTCTTACTGCTGATTGGGTGTGGGAAATTATTCATTTTCTACAAATTGGTGAGTGTCCTCAAGGTTTGGATAGGGAAAAAATAAGATATTTTCATTTATGGTCCATTCCTTATGTGCTTCTAAATGGTTCACTTTTTAGGAAAGATTTTAATGTAATATTGTTGAAGTGTATTGAGCCTAACCAAGTTGAAAGAGTGTTGCATGAATTTTGTGAGAGGTCGGTTGAAGGCTATTTTTCACCCATAGTAAAAAATCTTAAGGTGATGAAGGGTGGCTATTATTAGCCCAATTTATTTAAGGATGCACACTTGTGGGTCATAAAGTGTAATGAATGTGCTCTGTTTGCTGGAAAAGAGAAGTTTGCAGCCTTACCTTTACAGCCGGTTCAAGTTGAACAACCCTTTATGAGGTGGGGGTTAGATTTTATTGGAGTTATAAACCCTCCATCTAGTGCTGGACATAAGTGGGTACTTACAGCTACATATTATTTTACTAAGTGTACTGAAGCAGTCACACTTAAAGAGGAAAATGATTCTACTGTTCTAATTTTTTATGAAGAGTTGGTTACCAGGTTTGGAATCCCAAAAATTTATTATTTCAAACAATTCCCTTGCTTTTGTGAGTGTTAAAATTTATGATTGGGCTATCAAGAATGGGATTTATCTCAATACATGCTCCAATTACTACCTGCAAGGCAATGGTCAAGAAAAATCCACAAATAAGAACTTAATTAAAATCATCAAGAAAACCATGGAGGGTAGCTAGAGAACCTGGCATACACAATTAAAATAAACATTGTGGGCTAATAGAAATATCCTAAAAAGGTGAACAGGGAATTCACCTTTTATGCTTGTATATGGAAAGGAAGCCAGGTTTCCTATTTCACTTGAATTACTAGCACTAGATCTAGCTCATCAACTGGACATAATAAAGGAAGTTCCTATGACAATAAGATTAGCTTAGCTAGTTGAGCTAGAAGAAACTAGAGTTGTATCCAGAAAGATAGAACAACATTAGGCTCAAATGAAGAGGTCTTTCGACGAAAGGGCATCCCCAAGAACTTTTAGAGAAGGTGATATAGTGCTCAAATGGGATAAGTTTAAAAGCATGCCTAGAAAACACTCCAAATTTGATGCATTCTGGAGTGGGCCTTATATCATTTTTGAATGTAAACAACATAATACCTTCTAGCTATCCAAGTTGGATGGTGATATGGAGCCAATCCTAGTCAATAGGATTCACCTCAAGCATTGCTTTTGAGGTATGTCAAGAAGTTTTGAAGATAAATAAGTGTTGTTACACAATAGATTAGATTCAATTTTCATTTCCATAAGTGCTTTGCAAGCATAGTTATGTAGTTTTCATTATGAGGTTTGTTTTCAATAAGTTTCCAAGTTATTTTGAGTTATGTTGTTGAGTTATAGCATTGAAAAGAGTTGTTTTAGAACAATTTTTACATTGGCTAAGTGACTCTATGCCCAATGGAAAGCCTAGACAACTCATTTTTATGTTTAGTAGGAAAAAATTTAGTAGATGTCGCCAAAAATGTTACCTATTTTATCTACTAGCTCAAACAGGTAGAGCTAAAATGATATCAAATGAAAAGATAGGTACATTTTAATTTTCTACTACCTTACAACCTTCTGCTTAAAAGGAATAGAAGACTATTCTATGATACCGCATTTATTTATATGCAAGTAACATAGAAGAAAGATTGCATGAATCTTTTCAAAAGATAGCCTTTATTGATAGTATAAGTGTATAAGTCCTCACACAAGCCTTAAGATTAACTTGTTTAACACAAATGAAAGAAAGGATTATACATTTATAGATATTAATAGAAAGGAATGGAAATATGAGGAAGGGTGACTCATCATTTCCTAAATGACAAGTCTTCAGTTGAGTTGTCTTGCATCTTTGTCAATTTGTCGCTTGTCCTACAACCAACTCCAGCCTCCTTGTTGCTCCTAGTTTCATGCATCTAAGAAAAG
>VDFB02205231.1:0-10984 GCA_007258455.2 Sequoia sempervirens | reverse complement strand
TGAAAAAATAATGGGTTTATAACCATTTTTATCAAAGAACAAAGAAGTAAACATAAAATGTGTTCATTATAGCTTGTTCAAATTATATAGAAAATGTCAGTAATATATAAAGGAACACCTTTGACATTTTTTTCGTACTCCCAAATATATACAATTTTGCTTGAATTAAATGCAAATTGCTTGTAATATATAGAGAACACCTCTAGCATGTTTTGCATACTCCTTTATTATATGAAAAGAACATATGTATGCTTATGCAATGTAATGGGTGGATTACAATCTGGATAGCGGATGGTCATTTGGAGAATTGTTGATGGCTCATATAACAGTGGGTATGGTGAATGATAACAATCCATGTCAAGAAATTTCCCATAAGTAAGTGTTAAGTGTACACTAAACGTCCACCAAGATCAAGAAGATTTGGATTATGGATGGCGATGGGTGAACATGGATTTGATAAACGGTTCATGGATGAACGGATTTATTAATGATTTGGATTATGGATGGCCATGGGTGAACATGGAATTGATAGACGGTTCATGGATGAACTAATTTATTATGGATAAGATGGATGGAGTGTTGGATTTATTATGGATGGGGTAAGATGCTTCTACTTGATTTGGTGCACATAGATGTTTGATTTTGCACTACACTTTTTTGCCACTATAATGGTTCTCATTGAAGGACAAATTTTTCTTGTGTTTAAAAATATAACCTAGTATAATGAAATATAATATAAATAATATAAAAACAAATCTTTACACTATGTGAGATGAGTTTGAATAAAATATCTAATAAAATAGAATAAATAAAATATATTTAAAAAATCTTTGAACTATAAGTTGTCAAAATAACTAAAAGAGATCAAATATAACAAAACCTAATAAATATAATTATAAATCTCTCCACTATTTGAATTAAATCTGAATAAAATATATTAAAATTTAATAAGTAAAATTCAATTTAATATTTTTTTCTATTTATATTGATTTTTTTATCTAATATAGACTTGTAAACATATAAATTTATCTATTTTTTAATAAGTTTGACATTACATATTTTATATCTATAATAAAAACAGTATATTAAAAAAAAATTACACTATAGTTTTTGTTTAGTCCTCCCTACAAAAGTTGTTTGACCCACTTTACTAAATTTAAAGCTAAAATAAAATATAGAAGAGCATGCCAAAAGAATAAAACAAAAAAATATTTAAAAAAATTGTATGCTAAAATCGCCCTTACTATTCAATCTTGGATCAAAATAAAAATAATGATTATAAAAAGAACTGAACATTCTTTCTTTTTAATAAAAAATCTAAAGAAAATAGCTAACAATTAATTATAGATTTGAATTATATAGAAAATTGATTTAAAATATTTTGTTCTTTATTTTTAAAATGATGTAATGTGGTCTGGAATACATTACTAATATTTTATACAATTATTTATTAAAAAATTATCACTAATTATGATGTTAATTCTCAATAATTTAAGATTTACCTAAAATTATGATCTAAAAAGAGAAAAGAAAGAGAAATAACTCATGTAAGATATAGTGACTGAAATACATTATCTACTTAAAACCTGTTTACTATTACACTAACACCCTAACAACAAAAGGAAGGGAAGAGTCTTGACTAGATGGTTAAGCAGGGAGAGTTCTTAGTATATTTGTTTCAGGCCAAAAGCTCGTACATAATATAGCCTATTGACTAATTATATTATTATTAGTATATTAATATTATTATATTATATTAATGTTATTATATTTTTTAATTATTTTTAGATTAATATATTAAATTATTATTCTATTATTAATTATTTTATTAATGATTGAATTTAATTAATCTAAGAATTCTATTATTATTAGAAAAGAGATTCTCTCCATCGTAGTGATTAAGCGGGAGCTTACTCAAAAAGGAGGAATTTAGCAAATTCAGAAAATGTAAAAAATAATTAATAATAAGAAAATTCTCGAAGTTGATGACAAAAAGCAAGTTGTAAAATTCGGAAAAGATTAGGTTAGAGGTGGGGAAAACAGGGTTACCAGAAAATAATCGCTGAGGAAATGAGAAAAAAAACCCGAAAAATTCAAATACTAAAACAAAATATTTGCGATCTCCTCCTCTCTTTTTTAGGAGTCTCTCCTTTTAGCAGCGGCTTCTCCTTCAGTTGGAATGCAGAGACAGAGGCAATCTAAATATTGAATGAAAATAGGGAAATAAACACAGCATTCAGCATAGAGCAAAAGTTATTAAAACATAACTGATTTATATTAATGCCAATTTTATAAAACAGAGCTGCCAATGCTCTTGTACAATCATGCCTTCGTCCATATCAAAGACACAGTAACTTTCCTTATTATATATCTTCAAAACAGAGTTCTTCTCTTAGCAACAGGGAAGCTTCTAGAATACGCGCGAAAATAGAATTGTCTAGATACATCATAGAGGGAAATAGAAGGAAGAAGAAGATAGAAAATAAATGTGGTAGATGGAGTAGAAATGCTACGATGGCAGGGGAGATTAAAAATTCACAGCTGGAGCGCCATGTCAGCCAACAGATATTCCATTTCCTTTGACGAATTATAATACAGTATGAACGTATGCTTTGTTTTTACAATGTAGATAAAATTGTATCTAAAAGCCAGCATTATTCATATATATATAGTAGTATAGTGTTTTTCATGACTATTCATTCAATTTTACATTTTTTTCTTTTTATAGAATGAAGCATTTGCCAGGTAATAAGAACATGCTTTACAAGAAAATCTAAAATTAAGGAAAAACTGGGATCAGAGACAAATGCAAGATTTACTTTTCAGATAGTTAATTGTCTGTTTTTGTGATTCTGAAATTAATATGCAAACGAAATTGATAAGAACGATGCAAATGAAATACTCAAATACTAACAAATCTTGGGCTAGGAATTAACTGAACAAGCAGTATCTTGAGCAGTGTAAAATATTCGACAAATCTTAGGCTTGGGATTAACTAGTAGTCTACAAACCAAATTGCGCTCATGTCACAGTAAGTGACTAAAGTCATTTCTTTTCAATAGTAAATAAGTGTGGAGAATAAACTGAATGGATACTACTACTAGGATTGAAGTCATCATATAAAAATTACACGCAAATTGTACTCACATTTTTAGCCAATATATGATATATATATATATATATATATATATATATATTAAATCTCAACCTCAACCACAACATATTACCACTTCCACCTGTTATATGTACAAAACAAAGATTATTTAAATATCATGGCAGAGACAAAGGCCAGATTTGTAAGTGTCTATATTGCATTGGGCAATCTAGAGAACTTTGACTCTCTAGTTTGGATATAGAAATGAGTTTATTATATAGGAATCACCAGTGAAACAAAGTCACATTGAAACCACACCCAATTAAAAACTTAAGGTTTCTTCACTAAGCTATACATTTATTGCACAAACATACCTCCAACTTATCAGTTAAGTGTATTCCTTGAGAATACCAACCTTACAACTTTTTGAATATTTTCAAGTACGGAAATTGACAGAAACTAAAATTACAATGCTAAATTCATTTTAGTATGGAATTAGAATGGAATCTAAGCTATACATTTATTGCACAAACATACCTCCAACGTATCAGTTAAGTGTATTCCTTGAGAATACCAACCTTACAACTTTTTGAATATTTTCAAGTACGGAAATTGACAGAAACTAAAATTACAATGCTAAATTCATTTTAGTATGGAATTAGAATGGAATCTAAGCTATACATTTATTGCACAAACATACCTCCAACGTATCAGTTAAGTGTATTCCTTGAGAATACCAACCTTACAACTTTTTGAATATTTTCAAGTACGGAAATTGACAGAAACTAAAATTACAATGCTAAATTCATTTTAGTATGGAATTAGAATGGAATCTATCAGATCCTGAAGGGGTGCAAGCTCCTTTTTCTCAATCAAATGGAATTCCTGTTAAAATTAAAGGAAAAGATATCTCTACAAGTTAGTATATTCATCGTATAAGTATTGATCATTGAATACTAATTAAATAAAGCATCACAAAATATTACCAGCCAAAACAATAGGTATATATTTGTGCAAGTTACAAAGATATGTGCCAAGCAAACATTTTTAGAAGGAAAACAATTGAATGGAGAAAATGCATCACAATTCAAATTCATTTTGAATAGCTGAAACAGGAATCGGCAATCATTACTATAGAGCACCTTCTGATCATGGAAGACCAACACAAGAAGAACTAGCTCGATCATAACACACTAGGTCAAACTTTGAAAAAAATGATGTAGGTCAGAAGAATACAACTATAATATTTGGGAAATAGTAATCAACAGCTGACCCTCGTTCAAACATAGTTTATGTATAATTAGATAGCAGACAAGAATTTTCAATTTACCCAAGTACCACTGGGCAGATTAGAAAACAATAAGAGCACAAAATGTCTATGGAAACACGTTAAATACTCTCCAAGTGTATTCAAACAGTCAAACACTTCTTCAATTTCTAATAAAAAGATAGAAATAGGACATATCATGAGCATATTGTACTCCAAATTGACAGTCATCAATGCTGTACTCTGGAAACTCAAATCACACAATTTTAAATTCTAAGGATTCCAGCTATATGTTTATATAAACATCGTATGTTATATCTTAATAATAAATAGAATTTTCTATGCCATCTTCACTATTGAAAGTTGATCTTGTTAGTTTACAGTATTTTAATTATAACTGTTGAAGTATTTAAGATAGAAACTACTGAAAACATTCTCGTCAATGAATGCCAGATTGTTGCTTGCTGCTTATTTCTCAAATAGGTGCCTAGTGAAAGTCAGGTAACTATTTCCTAACAAAGCCCCATACCATATAACAGTTGGTTCAAGCATAGTTTGCAGAAGGAAAATTTTCAAGCTTAACTCGCAACTCAGAAGAGGAGGTTACTTGGCAAGTTTTATGCCCAAACTTGGGAGAGTACTCTGCAAGTCCAAGCATATAACTCGCAAACACACAGTTTTTGACCTTTTTAAACCTTACACATGATATTTAGAGACACAGGAATCCTCAATACACTATCAGCAGCAAATGCTAAAAAGAGAAAAGGTTTTTGAGTTTTGAAAATTGTTTATGCACATAATCATGTGCCTTAGGGTATCAAAAAAAAAAGATTTTTCAAACTCCAAATCGCAGGTAAATGGTGAAGCACACACAGGACAAGGGAAAAAACAAGTTTTAGTTTATCAAGACTACAAAAGCACAGTTGGACACACAACTTTGTGCATAGAAAAATCATTTTGAAATGAAAATGTGCTTTGTTGAAGACAGACACACAGTCAGCAGTGAAAAGACAGATCTTTGTAAATATAAGTGGCTGCCCAGAACAAGGAAGTGTGTGCTATATAGGGTGGGGGTAAATGTTTCAAACAAAAATTTGCAAATTACATTGAATGGCATGCACCTAACGGTAGAGGAATTACATTGATTTTACAACGCCTTGTGGCTTCACAAGGAACTCTTGCTCAATGTTTGCTCACTTTAACAAATTTGAATTCATATGTCCATTGTTTTGTGTCCAGAGTCTAGGAGAAACTTTGATAACTTGCCTGAACTTTTAGGATCTAATTCTTAAGAGAACTCAACCTTGGGATGTATGCGGTTAGGATTTATTATGCATGCGGTTAGGATTTATTATGCTTTGGGGTTTACTCTCAAGAAATTTTGTTTGGCATGTATGGCCTAGATATTCCATTTCCTTTGACGAATTATAATACAGTATGAACGTATGCTTTGTTTTTACAATGTAGATAAAATTGTATCTAAAAGCCAGCATTATTCATATATATATATAGTAGTATAGTGTTTTTCATGACTATTCATTCAATTTTACATTTTTTTCTTTTTATAGAATGAAGTATTTGTCAGGTAATAAGAACATGCTTTACAAGAAAATCTAAAATTAACGAAAAACTGGGATCAGAGACAAATGCAAGATTTACTTTTCAGATAGTTAATTGTCTGTTTTTGTGACACTACTACTAGGATTGAAGTCATCATATAAAAATTACACGCAAATTGTACTCACATTTTTAGACAATATATGATATATATATATATATATATATTAAATCTCAACCTCAACCACAACATATTACCACTTCCATCTGTTATATGTACAAAACAAAGATTATTAATATCATGGCAGAGACAAAGGCCAGATTCGTAAGTGTCTACATTGCATTGGGCAATCTAGAGAACTTTGACTCTCTAGTTTGGATATAGAAATCACCGTTGAAACAAAGTCACATTGAAACCACACCCAATTAAAAACTTAAGGTTTCTTCACTAAGCTATACTTTTTGAATATTTTCAAGTACGGAAATTGACAGAAACTAAAATTACAATGCTAAATTCATTTTAGTATGGAATTAGAATGGAATCTATCAGATCCTGAAGGGGTGCAAGCTCCTTTTTCTCAATCAAATGGAATTCCTTTTAAAATTAAAGGAAAAGATATGTGCCAAGCAAACATTTTTAGAAGGAAAACAATTGTAATGCATAACTTATCTCTAGGAGTTCAAGGTTCAGTTAAGTTCAGGAGGAGAGTTAAGTGTCATCAGTTAGATTTGCAACACAATTTCTCTTTACAGATTAGAAACCAATAAGAGCACAAAATGTCTATGGAAACACGTTAAATACTCTCCAAGTGTATTCAAACAGTCAAACACTTCTTCAATTTCTAATAAAAAGATAGAAATAGGACATATCATGAGCATATTGTACTCCAAATTGACAGTCATCAATGCTGCACTCTGGAAACTCAAATCACACAATTTTATATTCTAAGGATTCCAGCTATATGTTTATATAAACATTGTATGTTATATCTTAATAATAAATAGAATTTTCTATGCCATCTTCACTATTGAAAGTTGATCTTGTTAGTTTACAGTATTTTAATTATAACTGTTGAAGTATTTAAGATAGAAACTACTGAAAACATTCTCGTCAATGAATGCCAGATTGTTGCTTGCTGCTTATTTCTCAAATAGGTGCCTAGTGAAAGTCAGGTAACTATTTCCTAACAAAGCCCCATATCATATAACAGTTGGTTCAAGCATAGTTTGCAGAAGGAAAATTTTCAAGCTTAACTCGCAACTCAGAAGAGGAGGTTACTTGGCAAGTTTTATGCCCAAACTTGGGAGAGTACTCTGCAAGTCCAAGCATATAACTTGCAAACACACAGTTTTTGACCTTTTTAAACCTTGCACATGATATTTAGAGACACAGGAATCCTCTATACACTATCAGCAGCAAATGCTAAAAAGAGAAGAGGTTTTTGAGTTTTGAAAATTGTTTATGCACATAATCATGTGCCTTAGGGTATCAAAACAAAAAGATTTTTCAAACTCCAAATCGCAGGTAAAGGGTGAAGCACACACAGGACAAGGGAAAAAGCAAGTTTTAGTTTATCAAGTCTACAAGAGCACAGTTGGACACACAACTTTGTGCATAGAAACATCATTTTGAAATGAAAATGTGCTTTGTTGAAGACAAACACACAGTCAGCAGTGCAAAGACAGATCTTTGTAAATATAAGTGGCTGCCCAGAACAAGGAAGTGTGTGCTATATAGGGTGTGGGTAAATGTTTCAAACAAAAATTTGCAAATTACATTGAATGGCATGCACCTAACAGTAGAGGAATGCCATTTGATACATTTTGCAACTGCATTTTGTATAAAACTCGTGTTTTTCAAAGACATTTTAGTATTTTTTTAAGTTGCTGAGTTTTTGCGGAGTCAGAAATTTCTGGTCCACTGAGTCCAAGTCAAGTCCAAGTATGTGATCAATGGGTTTACCATTTAAATACCCTTGATTTTTGTACAACAAAACCTTGGCTCATTAGAAAGACAAATGAATGTCCTAAATTTCTAAAGCAGTTTAAAGATCTCTTTCTGAAATAGGCAATTAATCTCAATTTTCCCTGGGCCAATTAGAAACAACAATTTTTGTAAATTAGAACTCTTCTCGAGGAAAACAAATTTTCTCAAAAAAATTGCACAAAAGTAACATCCAGAAGCCTATAGACTTTTTTTTAGAGAATTTTAAACAGTTCATCAATTTCCCAAATTTTTTGAATTATCCAATATTTACGCAATATTCTCACTTCGTATTTTTCGGGACCTTTGTTAATCTTTCCTGATCAAGTATTAACATTGATATTAACTACAAAGATACTATTATGTCACAATATCCTGCTGAAAGAAAATCAATATTGTTGGTTTTTCTTTATCATGAATTTGTTAACATTGGTCTATAAATAACCTTATGGGACAAAATCTTGTTGAAAAAAGTCTAGATATAAACGTTATTCAAGGGAAAGCCCTGAAATTAATCTTAAAAGAGACTAAGGAGTTACACATACTTCTCAAGGACACCACAAGCCAGCAACTCATTGGAATCCCTAACAATGACAGTTCCCAAAGTTTATGTGACGTATGATCTCTGTTTACTGGCAACCATAGCGTTGAGACTCAGACTCTTTGAAAACTCGGCCAGCTGTTCTTTAACTAAGTGGAAAATCTCAGCCAAAACTTGGAAATTAAAAAAATATCATACATAAAAAACATTTTTGATAGTTTTTTTCAATTTTGAATTGATTTTCTGTTTTTTATGCAGACTCATCGAGTTGAGGCTACAGACATGCCACACCTGACTCAGACTCAGATATGTGAGTTCTCATTAAGTTTCAACACAGTGCCAGCAACTCCTGCAATCGCCAATCACTATTTACTCACTCTGATATCTCCCCGTAAACTTGATTAGAGTTCACACACATTGATTTTACAACACCTTATGGCTTCACAAGGAACTCTTGCTCAATGTTTGCTCACTTTAACAAATTTGAATTCATATACCCTTTGTTTTGTGTTCAGAGTCTAGTTCGATCACAGTGGAAATATCAGAGTCTAGGAGAAACTTTGATAACTTGCCTGAACTTTTAGGATCTAATTCTTAAGAAAACTCAACCTTGGGATGCATGGAGAAGGAAAGAAGAGTTATGCATGTTTCTCAGAATGAGTATGGTTCTGAAAAGACAAAGGATAGTCTGTGATTTATTTTATTGTAGAAGCTAAGGACTCAGAAAACAAAACCCATTTTATTAAAAAAAAAAAAAAAGAAGTTAACCTTGTTTTTTCCTCATCACAATGAAGTAAAAAAGAATGCTGTTATTTTGCTGTCCCTTCAGGATTATTTAATTCAGTATGTTTTCTCCATGACAACTTATACAAATAATTTCATAGAATGAAGATAAAGATCGAAATTTTCTAGCCTTTATGCTGCTAATACAGAAAGGATGTGATAATTTGGAAAGGAAACTCTGGTTTTTTTGCAGTGATTATAATATGTTTGAAAATAAATAAGATTAATACATGAGCCTTGGAGTTCATTTTGAATTTCAAGAGTACTGAATTAGTACAATGATGCGGAATGAAGAGATAACTTGAAAATAAACAAGTTATACATAGGGAACTTCCTTTTGAGTTTAAGGTTATTGAATTAGTTAAATGGAGCACAATAAAGAGAAGACTACATATTTTTAGTTCCCTTGCCAAAAATGGGTTTCCAAGTAAATTCATGTGGTGTAAATGATGTGTTCATCATAAATGGAAAAGCCAGAATATTTTCTCACTTGGAAAAGTCAGAATATATTCTCACTGGGACAAAATCTTAATTAAGAAAAGATTCTATGAGTTGGTTAAAAACTAGCGCTTGCACCCCAACGAGGTGCAATGGTTACGCCGATAGCATAATATACTCTGGAAATATATTGAGGGGCAGGGGGAAAAATAGGAAAAGTCAATTGGTGATGAGATGCGAGAAGATTTGGATATGAACAAATGGAACTTAATTTTACTCAGTATGCTATGCAAAGATGGTTTTACAACATAATATATTTTGTACAATGAAAGGTCTGTAACTTAGAAGGTCGATTGGACCAAGTTTAGATGTTGTTGGTTAATGATATACCTTGTGATCGAATGTAACAAATTTTCTTTTACACGATAGTGTTAAAATTATTATTAATTTAAATTTTGCCACCGTTTTTTTTTATGAACAGGTTATTAATTAAATTTTATTTTAATGATATAAAGATATTGTTGTAACTGTTACAGTAATAAATTATTGCTAATAACACTCATTTTATTTACGTGAATATTATTTACCTACTAATATTTGTCCTTCTTATCGTGGTAATACTATTCCAGCAACAATCATTAAACTGGTTGATAAAGTTCTTCCTGAGAGTTATTCTCCTTTCTGTGGAGTCAGCGATGGTATACTTCATGGACTCAGCGCATTTAAACACCCCCAGTACACAGGCAGAAGGATACAAATTAAATTTTGGAGGCACCAACTTACAGCTATAGCCTAACATATCAAGTTAGTTTATTAAAGGTTGCTTGCATTGACATCGAATTACTTATTCCAAGTTCGTAAGAAATAGTTGCACAGGCATTTACATCTTTATGACCACCTATCAGTCTTAATAGCACGTTAAATTGCGAACTTATTTACTTTGGGTTTCCCGTCCATTTTAATTTAGACCTGGGCCTATATATATATATATTATAAACAGTCATTTAATCATAATGTGGCCGAATTAGACTTACGACGACAACAAAAAAAAAGAAGAGTGAAACACAATAAAGAGGACATCAGTAACAAATTTTCACATCATTTCACATCCAAAACAAAAATGCCTAAACCCTAAACGCATTATCTCACTTTACTCTTCTCGTTCTCTCATAACGTGCAACTCCCCATTTCCTCTACTCCAAGCCATTTTCCTTTTGAATGCGGGTCTGAGCTTGGTGGCGGTGACAGAGGTCAGATAACCAATCTAAGGCCAAAGTAGTTTATAAGGCATGTTCTCTGGCGAGATATCCTCACCCTCCA
>VDFB02205229.1:17163-47925 GCA_007258455.2 Sequoia sempervirens | reverse complement strand
TGTTGCATCCCAATGAACAAGGCTGGGTGCAAGTCCGAGGGGAATTTAACAGAAAAGCTACTCTTCCACCATGGTATCTAATCTGAAGGTCACACTGCAAGGAGAATTTCCCAAATAAAAAAAAATTAAAAAAAAAAAGCATATTCCCAGCACAAGGAAGACCAACAACACTCTCATAATTCTGTTTTGATTTGAGGATCTCCATCTCATACTCTTTTGTTTTATTTGTAATTCCAGTACACTCCAATAGAATTATTTATTGCACAGATAAGATCTTATAAAGATTGTAAGCTATAATTCCAACTGTCCCCATTCTCCTGGTATGGCATATTTTCATATACTGACAATGTTAAGGTAATGTTTCCTGTTATGTAAAGTAACATGGCTAAAGAATGCCATTACACCCTATCAAGCAAAAGCTTTTACTCAAAGTGTCAAGGGCATAAAATTACCAAACTGATAAGTCGGTTCCACAATTCACTGCATCTGAATGTTCAGAAGAATGCTCCCCATCAAGTGCCCAGCTTGTAAACCATGTTATCGCACAAAATTCCTCTCTTGTAAAACCAAGGTTGAGAAAAAACCTTTTATCTGCATAATAACAAAAATGGATGTCATGAAAAACAAAAACCAACAACAAACATCAAATGCACAATTGATGATCTGAGATATCTACATCAATTGCGTCAGCATGCATTAGTGTGAAGTCATCTTGTGTGTTTACTTTGGGCATTTGAGTATCAGTGCCCACAAAAATAACTAATAAAATACCAATATATCAAGCAGAACCATATGAATTCTTTGATATTACCCCTGCCAAATTTAATCTTATATTTCACAAACCAATATTTCAATTGCTACAGAACCATATGATTGCTATTTCCCTCCATGTAGTCAGATAACATATAGAGTGTTTGTTAATTTTATGATCAGATGTAGTGCACAGAAAATTAATTCAAAAAATCAGACACAATAACACAGCAGATACCCTGGGAAAACCCTCCTCTTGAGGGAGAAAAACCCAGCAACAAATATATATCTCTTATATATATGTAATGGCAACAAGTCTCTTTACAATGAGGCCACACACAAGGCCAATATTCAGCACCAGCAATGGCTGTAATAATAAACTAGTAATCTGCTCTTACTTGACCTTCAATCTGCACTTAGAAACTTCACAATCTGCACTTAGAAGAATTCGCACTTCTCTCTTGAAGAGTTCGCACTTGAATGAGGAAGGAGATCAAACTTGATTGATGATAGAATGAGGAAGAATGAACTTCTATATATACATTGTGCAAGAGAGATTGCACCTCTTCAAGGAGAAGGTCGGCCACCAAAAGAAAATATAATTACAAATAAAAGCTAGGTCGGCCACCAAAGAAATTACAAATAATAAATATTGATTACAAGGAAGGTTGGCCATCTTTAGAGATTACATGTTGCCATTTATGTCTTCATTTGAGACTGGAAGAATTGAGCCCGAAGCTGCTAAACATCAACAGTGTTTTCCAAACATGTCAAAAGCAACCGCAAAAACAAGTTCTGGGTCTGAGTGCTGAGACCAAGTCAAAAAATAAGCCAAACAAGTCCAAACCAAGTCCAAGTCTTGTAACTATGAATTTTGTTATTAAGATAGTTCAGAAAAGTCCTTTTTTTCAGAAAGACAGGCATGTCGACAGGCATGTAACTATGAATTTTGTTATTAAGATAGTTCAGAAAAGTCTTTTTTTTTCAGAAAGACAGGCATGTCGATATGGCCTGTTTGTCGTTCATCAGTGGAAGATCAATACCAAGACTATCAGACCCTTGTAAATCCTAAATTGTCCTAGAGACTTAGATTACTTGCTTGTGTAGCACAAGAAACAGAAAGAGAAACAGTTCCAACCATAAATAAAACACAATTCCTTGAGCTTATGGTTGTATGATCTTACATTTTCATGTATCCCTTGTCTAGTGTTGTAATTTCTACAACAATCTCATTATTGTTTTGAAGAAGCCCAAACTCCTCCTCAAAGATTGTCATTAGCTTTTCCCATGTATTTCGATGTGTTGACTTGATATCCATGTAATTATTGTACCAATTGATTGCCAACCCCAATTTGGTGGCTAGAAATGAGCACAACCAATGGGCTTGATCTATCTGTGCATTTGCCACCCTAATAGTTTTGTCTTGCAATGCTTTCTTGGATCTTTTGATCCATCACCGAAAAAATTTAGGCAACTTCTACCTATTTACATTTGGACTAACTAGTGAGATCACCATTGGTCCTTGATGCATATTTAGTGATTGGAACTTTCTTCTCAAGAAGCTTTGTTTTGGGTGTTTCGGTGCTCTCCCAGCACTCTCAAATATGTTAGAATCCTCAAACCTTCCAAAAACTTCAGTTATCCATACACTAGGATAACCCTCAAGTTTTATTTTCTCCACTCCAATCCCTTCTTCTAGTGTTATTAGCTTGCTTTCTTCAACTTGTAATTCGTCTCTACCAAGGATATTTCATTGATATGCTTTCCTTTATGCTCCAGTCTCAAAACTAAAGCTTCCCTCATTCAGAACCTTTGTCCTAACTTGGTCAAAAAGATCCACAATTCTTTCTTCAAGAAGAGGAAGTTGCCTAGCAACATCAACCCACTAATTCTCTATAAATTATTTCTACAAAATCAGTTGGATGTGTTGGTATGTGGCGACTAATCATGCAAATACTGTACACTCTTTACGTATCCTTGCTTTTTTCCCTTTTGCACATCAAGGGGTCGGTAGTTAACCCTAATTCTAAAAGCTTCCATAAAGTTTGTTATAAGCAACTAGGATATAAGTTGCGGTATGGTATTCACGAGATTATAATCTGTTTTGCGCTGGATAATAAAATCATTGGATGGCTGAGTTTTTGTGGATGTAGCCCATATTGGGTGAACCACGTTAAAATTCTATGTTGATCCTTTTTTGTGTTATTCTTCATTGTTATTTCTGGGTTATTTAATCTGCATATAATTGTTAATGTTTATTGCTTCTATCTGCCTGAACCCTAACATGTTGTACAAAATCCTTCATTGTCAACTATGACTCCAACTAGAACTTACACTTTGGCTCTACGAATACACTAATGAATTTTCTCCTATTGCAGTTCATTGTCTCCTTTGTTCTTCCTACTCCACTAGTCTCAACCATAGAAGCATAAATCTGCAAAAAATCCCAATTAATCACAATTTTTAAAAAATCTGCAGGCTAGACGATTTTTTCCCCAATTTTTTGAAAAAATCATTAACCTTTTGGTCAACCATTTTTTCTTGTTTCAAACTGCAAAATCGCCTAAAAAATGCGCGTCATGGAAAACCTGGCTAAAACGCGAAATAAACAAGCACCATTTTTGGCATGAAAAACCACATGAGACTCATAGCCAGCTTGTTGCTTACTATTATGTTTGATAGACTTTTGCCTAAGCATCCATGTTTGTCTCGGAAGCACCCATTTTAGGCTTTAGTTGGTCGAGAGGCGGTAACCGTTTGATAAATGCTTTGGTAGACATGTATGAAAATGGCAGTATAGATATAGTGTTCAGAAGATGGTCGCGAATGCCATTCCATGACTATGAGACTAATTACATTTCCTTTGAGGCATTTTTTCAGTCAGTCAGAATGCCATCATGTGACTATGAGACTACATTTCTTTGAGGCAGCATTTTTTCAAATGGGCTTCAATGCCTTTTGTCTATGCTATTGCTTACTTGGCTATGTTTCTTTGATAGGATTTTTTCCAAGCATCCAGTGGCTTGCTCTGTAAGCATTTGTTTTGTAGGCTTTTAGCCTCTATGTTACTGGATTCACCCTATATAGGCCTCGTGGTTTGATTCTCCAGTTCGGCTGGTCCGTCTCACACCTGGCCACAGTGGGTTCAAAATGGGCCTGTAATTCAGGTTCGGACTCGGGATCAGAGTCTCCGGCTAAAGCTCAAAATTTCAACCCGCAGAATTTCGCGCCCAGGCGTGATTTTTAACACTTTTTATTTTTTTAATATTTTCTTTTACTTTTAAATAGTTTTTTATTCTTTCTAACCCTAATACTTGCCTCTAAAACATGAAATAGGTAAAGTGATACTCATTTTACCAATTTGTGAATGAGAAAAAAGGATTTTTTGCCTCCATTGCTTAACTTTGTCTTTTGCTTGCACAAGCTGGAATAGACTTGAAGGCTAATTGTAGATTGTTCAAAGTTGATTGTTGTGCTATTCCTAAGCACTTGCAAGTGTCTATCCGTTGCTAAGAAGATCGTAGAGCAAGATTTCTTCAAAAGAGGTAGGTTTTTTGATTATTTTTTTTACATTTTTTTTCACTAGTGAACTTCAACTCTTTTGTTTTGTTTATTAATTATTGTTTTGTTTTACTTTTCATTCTTCTAAATGTCTATAACACATGTTCAATTTTTTCATTTTTTTGAAATTAATTAAGTCTTTTAGTTTCAAATTCAATGAATCAATACCAAAATTTCAATATGTTGTGCCTTAGGTATTCACTATTCCGTATTACAATGGCAACTAGTACCTCCTCAAGCTCAATCCAATCTCATTTCAAAACAAACCCAGCCTCTCCCCTTTGGAAATATGTAGAAATGGTTCAGCAATTTCAGGTGGTGGAGGATATGTTTGGATTTGTAGTCATTGCCATGTTCAATATTCGAGCTCATCCAGTCGAGTAAAAGGGCACTTGTGTGGGATCCCTGAAACGGGCATCAAAAATTGTCCAGGTGAAAACAACGAAGGCATTCCAAAAGATATAGTGTTGAAATATATTGCTGAGCAAGAAAAGGCAGACCAAAAAACAACCAGTGGTAAAACAAGCCATCCTTTGAAGAAAGGATCTTGATCCATGAAACCCCCTACACCACCTTCTTATTTTCCACCTACAAAAAGCCATCCATTTATGGACATCCCTCAAGAGCAAACCATGCCCTCTTCAAATAAAAGATCTAAGGGACCGTTGGAAGCTTCATTTCAGAATGAGGCAAGAGAGATTGCTGATCAAGACATAGCAAGATGTGTCTATGCCAATGGATTGGCATTCAACGTTGTTCGTTCACCATATTGGCAAAAAATGGCGAAATCTATTAATGAGGCTCCAAAGGGGTATAAGGGCCCAAGTTTTGAGAAGGTGCGTTGCACCTTATTGGAGAAAGAGGTGAAACATGTAGCAGACTCTTTGAAGCCCATATAGATTCATGCGGATCTAAACAGGCGACCATGTTTCATGGATGGAAAGATGCAAGAAATCGCATTAATCAATGTTATTGCCGGTTCCTCAGGCAATACTTTTGAGACAGCGGGATTGGGGAAGGATAAAGCGAAGATGGTCCATTTATCATTTCTGGCTATCCTTGCATAAGCTATTGCAAGAAGTGGCCACTGAAAATGTTGGTGTTGTGAACCGACAATGCCAAAATCAGGGCTGGTTATTGGTTGAGAAGTATCCACACATTTTTTGGACACCTTGTGTTTTCCACTCCCTCAATCTAATGCTACAAAAAATGGGATCCAAAATTGAGTGGATCAAATAGGCGTATGTTGAGGGCGAAGACATCCAAATGTTTCTCACCAACCACCATATGACACAAGGAATATTTAGACAATTCTCAAATTGAGTTGCTGGCGGTAAGTTAATTCCTAACATTTTTAAATTTTGAATTTTCTTTACCTTAATTTTTAAATTTTGATTTTGTATATTTAAATTATATTTTAATTTTAATTTTGATTTTCAAACAGGTTGCCGAGACCCATTTTGCCTCCAACACAATTGTGTTGAGACGACTTATAAAGGTTCGTGAGGCACTATGTGCCATGGTAATCAGTCCTAATTGGGTTGTATGGAGGCAATCTAGCAATGAAAGGGCAAATAGGATCAAGCAAAGGATCCTAGATGATGGTTGGTGGGATCGTGTTGAGTATCTCGTCAGTTTCACCGAGCCCATACTAAGCATGATCCGTTACACTGACTTGGATAGACCTTGTTTGGGCGAAGTATATGATGGTATCGACTCAATGATTGAGAAGATGAGATCCATCATCAATGCAAAAGAGGAAGATCCTAAAGAAAAATTCTTCAAAGAGCTGCAGGAAATCATGGTTGATAGATGGAACAAAATGACCACTCCCTTGCATCTTCTCGCTTTGCATTGAGTCCCAAATATTATAGTCCTAAGAGATACTCTCTCGCCTATCAAGAGTTGCTCCATAGGGATGGTGAAGTGGCCTCCATAAGTGGCCAAGGCAGCAATTGTGAGACCTCACCCCATCAGAACACCTCAACGCGGATCAGAGTGAGGGTCAGCTCTATGGCTTTGCATGCTCGGGAGTGTTGATCATCATGGATGCTCTTCGAGATAAGTGCAGGGTGGATGCTCATTGTTGGTGGTACTTCCATGGGCAAGAATACATGCACCTCCAACCTATTGCAATAAAAGTTTCATCCCAAGTAAGTTTTATAATTTATATTTGTAATTTTAATTTTAATTAATAATTTTGTTTAGTTAAATTTTGTAACTCTTAACTATTTATTAATTTAATTTGGTCTTAATAGGTTGCTAGTTCATCCTTCTCGACTGAGTGCTATACTCCCTTCATCCACCAATAAATGCAATAGGCTACATTCAAAAAGGTCGAGGACTTGGTATGTAGACTAAACTGTTCTTTTATACAAACATATAGTTCCGTACAAAGAAGGAGACACAAGGAGGTGGGATATTGGAGCCAGAGTGTTTGATCGATGCTTCCACAAGTCACTCTAGCTACACTTTAGATATTGATGATGACCATCAAATCAAGCAACTACTCCAGCATGAGAGCAAGAAGGTTTCCAAGTATAGTGGCGCGGTTTCTGTGCGAAAGTGCTACTAATGCCCTTGTGGTTCTATGACAAAATGGGTGGCATTCAATTGCTAATGTGATGTCATTTTTTATGACCCATATGATTCAGATTGACATTGTAAACACTTGACATCTTTATGTTTGAAGTTTGAACTTCAATTTATAATTCTATATCATGACATTTGACTTTTGAGTATAAAGTGGTGGTGTATTTTTGCTATGTTATTTGACTATTAATATGGTGGTGTATTCTGAACTTAAATACTGCTGCAAATATGTATATAATTCTGATTTTTATATGTTTTTGTATTACCGAACCCAAAACGAACCCAACCTCAAAAAAAAAATTTCCCGAACCGGTGAACCAGGTTCTCGAACCCGAACCCGAACCCAAAACCGAACCAGTAACTTAGCTTTTAGCCATAGCAGCAAGGCAATGAACTGTTTGAAAAAATGCCTCAAAGAAATGTGATCTCATGGTGATGGATTGCCATGGCAAGCAAATTGCTAACAACATAGTTTGAGATGGAATCACCTAGGGAGTTTTGGAAATTTCTCCCACTTCTCTTCACACCCATATAACCAACGAAAATCTATTTTTTATAATTCATGGATTGAACTCTATATTTTATTTGCTCTCAATGTCTGTATGCTATGGAAATGCCATTAAATTTAAAAAACAAGTAATTTCTGACTGTTTTTCTTCAATTTTTTGCATTCTTTTGTAAATCCAATTTTTTCCTGATTTTTTGCCGATTTTTTCCCAATTTTTTCAAAAAAATCCTGAACTTTTGGTTTGCCGATTTTTTCCCCAAACGATTAATGCTGCTATGGTCTCAACAACTGTTTGATCTCTTGCTCCTTGCTCTAACCTAGTGGCAATCTTCTCTTGCCTTTATTTGAACTTGATGACATTAATTTCCCATGTTATGGTGGCAGCAGTCTTCACCTCACTCTTCTTACTCTTGCCAGCTCCTTTCTTCATACCACTTGAGCATTTGTTGGAGATGTTGGAAATATTGTTGTCATTGATGTCAAAGGAGTATAGAACATATTGCTATTATTAAAGAAGATCAGTTTCCCTTATTCAAGTCAGATTGCATCATTCCAATGAGATCATTTAATCATGGCAGCGCTGCAACTAACAGAAAGTGGCAGCACTGCAATTAACAGAAAATGGCAGTGCTGCTATTAACAGAAAGTGGACAACCTCCTTGTGAAAATCCAATTTAATATTGTTTGAGGCCTTTTTGAGATGGATGGCCTCTTGTTGAAAATTAAAATTAATATTATGTGAGGCCTTTTTGACATAGGCTGACCCTCTTGATGTGGTCGCCGAACTTGAAAAAAAAATTTAAAAAAATTCATGTCCAAACTTGGCCAACCCTCCTTGAAGGATCGCCTCCCTTGGGTGAGGATGCACAAGGAAGGCATAAATAGAAGTTGTGTGTGGGGTAAATGAAAGCAAGCTATTAAAGAAATATCATTCCTATTTTCAACAGATTTTTAAAGAAGAGAATATATATGAAGAAGTTGTGAGCAGATTTTATGAAGGAAACTCAAATGATCACCCATTGAAGAAGCTATATTCAAGAAGGTGAAATTTTGGTCATTAGAGGTTGGTGCCTCTCAATAGAAGAGATTGGTGTCTTATGCTAAGTTGGTGCTTAGTAGCGGGGATTGGTGTCTCCAGTGGGTTTGTGCCTACAAAAGATTTGTAAGAGAAATTTGTTTTTATGACTAGATTTGGAGAGTAGATCCAAGCAGTTTTTCTCCATGGTTTTCTCCCAAAAGGATTTTCAAAATAAATCTTGCATCTCTTAGTTGGTAGATCTTGTGTGATTGCTATTTTTCTGGTTGTTGGGTTTTAAATAAGTAAAAGTTTATCTTATACTAATTCACTCCCACACCTCGCCTCCCCGCCCCGCCCTCTCAATATAAGTATGTGTGCTCATCAATTGGTATCAAAGCGGGTTCCCTCAAGAATAGTCTAACTGCAAGAAGGTAGATCTTGAAAGCACACATGATGAGTCAAGAAGGTTTTTCTTCAAATAGATCCCCATTGTTCGATGGAACAAACTATGCATTCTAGAGCATAAGGATGCGGACTTATCTAATAGCTCTTGGCTTTGATATCTAACAATCAGTAGTAAATGGTTGTGTAGCTCCATCATCTCCACCAACAGATCCAGCTGGAAAGAAGGCGAGTGAAAACAATGTGAAAGCTATGAATGATATCTTGTGTGGTCTATCAAAATCAGAGTTTGTAAAGGTGATGCATTGTGAATCGGTAAAAGAAATTTGGGACAAACATAAGAACATCTATGAAGGTGATGACAAAGTGAAGAAGGCTAAGCTCCAAACCCATAGAAGACAGTTTGAGAGTTTGAAAATGAAAGACCAAGAAAATATTGCAGCCTATCTCCTTCGTGTGGATGAAATCGTCAACACTATCAGAGGGCTTGGTGAAAAGGTTGAAGATTCAATGATCGTGCAAAAGATGTTAAGGACTCTTCCCTTGAGATTTGATGCGAAAGTTTCTGCCATAGAAGAGATGAATGATTTAGATAAATTAAAAATGAATGAATTGCATGGTATACTCACAGCATATGAAATGAGGACTGGAAAGGAGAAGTCATCAAAGCGAGAAGCAACCTTAAAAGCTTCAAAAAATATGACAAATAAAGAGCCCAAATCAAGCAATAGCTTCATCGATGAATCTAATGCAAAGGAAGCCCATTTTGTGAGAAAACTCAAGAAAGGATCTGACAAATACAAAGGTAAGCTACCCTTCAAATGTTTTAATTGTGGTAAAATTGGTCATTTTGCGGCTAAGTGTCCACAGGTCGAAAAAAAATAGTGATGATGAAGAAGATCATAACATTAAGAAAGGGAGCAAGCATCATCAATACAAAAAGAGCTACAAACAAGTTAAACATGAAAAGAACTTCCGTAAGCACAAGAAAAGCCTCTATTCTAAAGAAGATAGTAGCTCGTCCAAGGAAAGCGATGAAAGTATCTCCAACAGTGATAGAGAAGAAACTCTCTTCATGGAAATAGAAGCAAAGAGTGATGCCTTAGAAAATGAAGACAAAGGGAAAAAATGGATTAAGAAGAAGAAGACGAAATTGTCAAAATGGATGGGGAAATGGATCTTGAAGAGGAACTCATTTGTGCCTTAAGCAAAATCAAGAAGCTTAAAAAGGAATTTGAAACAAAAGTTGCAGCTGCAGAAATATGAAGAAGAGGATTGTGATTCAAAAGCAAAAATGTCGCAAAGCCTTGAAGAAGCAAAAGACCATCATTAGCCTGAAGATTCAACTTGAAGAGGCAAAAAGGATATAAGAGGAAGTGAGAATTCAGCTAAAGACAAAGGAAGAAGATTGTGAAAAGCTAGAATCAGAAATGTTTCCTTGAGAAAGGAACTAGAGAAAACAACTACTCAATTGAACAGAAGCATAAAGTTTGAGAAGAGCACCAGAATTCTGGATGATATCATCAATTTCACCATTCATTAAGACTGGTCTTGGCTTTGAAGAAAATAATAAGACTACCAAAGAAAATTCAAATTCTAAGGCTACAGAATTACTAAAGAAGATAAATGAAGAAAAGCCTAAAGGCTATGCTGATGCGCTTCAGAGCTCCATCAATAGTGATAACAACAAGAACAAAGAAAGTGATATCCCACAGAAAACCAGCATTTCCCACAAGGACAAATTCAGAAGATCGTTCCCTCCAAGGCAGTCTCACATAACTAGGTTCCAAAACTCTTATTTTGGTCATTGCTTCTTTTGTAATCGGTTTGGCCATTAAGTAGCAGATTGTAGGACACATGCAAGAAGTAATTCTTATGGATTCCTAAATAGAAACTACAATTATTTTGTTCCCTTAATGGATTTCAACATTATGTGCTATAAGTGCAACAACTATGATCATAAAACAAGTTTGTGTAGAAGCGGTTTTGTGGAATTTGATAGACAAAACAAGGAGGATACCTTTGGCAAGCAAAAGGAGGAATCTACCAAAGTTTGGAAAAGGAAGCAAGAGCAACAAAAGAAAGAAAAATTTATGCTTGTGCAAACAGCCTTTCATGTCCAAAATGAAGGAAATCAATGGTACATTGACAGTGGATTCTCAAGCCATATGGAAAGAGACGAGCAAGTTTCTCTCTTTGAAAGAAGTAAATGGAGGAATGGTAAAATTTGGAGATAATGCTATAGCAAGGATTATAGGAAAAGGTACTTGAGTCTTGATAATGGGAAGACAAAAACATAAAATGTCTTGTATGTTGAAGGTTTGAAGCAAAATCTTCTCAATGTTAGTCAAATGCGCAATCAAGGACACATTTTTACTTTCATGCTCAAGGTTGTGAGAAAAGGAAAGTACAGAAAAAGTGGTTGCTGATGCAAATAAAACAGCAAACAACCTATACAGCCTGAATGAGAACAAGGGAGAAAAATGTTATATGGGGCAAACAGATGAAAGGTGGTTATGGCATAGAAGAATAGGCAATATAAACTTTGATAATCTAGTGAAAATCAGCACCAAACAAGCAATAAGAGATATGTCAAAGATTGTTAAACCTTCAAACACTCTTTGCAAGCAATGTCAGCATGGGAAACAAACAAGAGCAAGCTTCAAATCGAAGGAGTACTCGACAACAAAACCCTTGGAACTTGTTCATAGTAGATCTCTGTGGGCCTACATCAACACAAAGCTTGCAAGGTGAGCGATAATTTATGTTGCTTATTGATGATTACTCTAGGATGACATGGGTTACTTTCATAAAAGAAAATTTTGAAGCATTCGAAAGTTCAAAGCTTTTAAAGTCTTGGTTGAAAATGAAACCAGATCGAAAATCAAGTGCTTGAGATCAGATCGTGGAGGTGAATTAACCTCAAATGAATTTGAAGACTTTTGCGAGCATCATGGAATAGAGAGACATTTTTCAGTGCAAGGACTCCACAACAAAATGGAGTTGTAGAAAGAAAGAATCAAACAGTGCAAGAGATGGCTAGAACAATTTTGAATGAACCTATGCTACCAAACAAGTTTTGGAGAAAACTTGTTAATTTCCATGAGGAATGCCCCCTAAAAAATCCCACATTTCGAGAGGTGAGGGGACATCTCTAGGACATGGGAACATGGGGGAAGGCGATCCTCTACACCCTACCACCCTCGGGAATATTTGTATGAGAGATACTAGGGATGTGGGATGTCAGAGGACTCCTAGGAGTCCCAGAGCAATCCCAGAAGGGCGCTAAGCATCTCCATGATTAAGCAGGCTGAAAAAAGTGAAAATTAAAAAAAAGCATAATTTTGTTGGGAATCAGCGCCCAAGGCAGAACCCTAATGACCAATGGGCCCCACCAAAGCCTCTCAAGCCCTATAAGACACCCTAAAATTCTCACTATTACTCACAAATTCATTCCAATAGCAAGGTTGAAGAGGAGCAAAAGAATGGGAGTGAAGGAGTGGAAGAGTGAGAATGAAGTGTTGCAAGTGCAAGAAAGTTGAGGAGCAAGAAGAAGCGGAAGAAGCTTAAAAGAGGGATTCTACACCAAGTTGGGAGGATTTTTCAGGCGCAAGGTAGGAATCCATGATTTTTTATTTTATTTTTTTAATTAGTTTCATATTCATATTTTAATTCCATTCACAACTTCATAGACATGGCTGCAAGTGCATTAGCAAATAGCATATTAAATTTTAATTGTTCAATGTTCGTTGTTCATATTGTCATCAAGATTTAAAAAATAAAAATAAAAATCATATTCATAGACATGGCTGCAAGCTATCATATTTTCTATTTTTCTTTAAGTTTAATGTTTTACAAATTTGAAATTAGTAAATCACTTTTTGTTTATATTTATAATATATATGTTCAAATTTATAATTTTTTATTTTGACATTTGTCAAACTAAGATGAAACTTTTGTGTATCCTCTGCTTTTGCATTTTGCGCGACCAGATGTAAGAAAAACAAAAGTGAAATCCTTGGTTGACAAAGATTAAGAACAAAGATTTGTATTTGTGTATCATCTGCTTATGTGCGGTGTGCGATCTAAAGTAATAAAAACAAAAAGAAAATATTTGTGTCTTAATCCTTTGTGTTATGCTACATAGTTGCATGCATAGTTTGAATTTAAAATTTTAATTTTAAAATTATAAACTTATAAATTTTATATTGTTTATTGGGATGTCACAATGAGTTCTCATGGCATGAGTGAGGATGAGGTTGAGGTTCACTCTCATAGTGAAACTGAATTTGATTATGCACCTGAGGCTAATGAAAATATAGAAGCAGAGAGGGGTGACTGTGAGACCCAAACCACAAGTTCAATGGCTAGTGCAACTACAAATATGAATTGCCCCTCCACAATACTGGCAGATTTTGCTAAGGTTCCCTTTGATCCTAAGTCTCCTTTGAAACAATTTGCAACAAAATTACAAAGCAGGCCTCACACATCTGGCGACAAAAGGTTGTGGAAGTGTCACTTTTGTAGCCTTGAATTTCAAGGCACCACTACCAAAGTTAATGCCCACCTCCTTCATATTTGAGGAAAAGGTGTGGATATATGTGAGTTTTTGGCGTCACCGAATAACCTAAAATTCAGGGTTGAGATATGTAGGCTATGGGGTGTTGGTGGTGAAGACAATGTAGTTGCACCTATATCTACTTCTTTGTGTCATAGGAGAAGGGGTCATCAGAGCCAGCCACACAATTCTACTTCTTTGCATAGGCAATTTACATGTATGCCATCTTCTACTTCAAGGGCCCGTGCACCAAATGCTAGAGGAAATGCAAGTTGACAACTGATGCTCCTAACCTAATAGCCAAATTATTCAGTATGTAGATGAAGGTTCAGATGATGCCATTGGCAAATTCTTCTTTGCCAATGGCATTCCATTCCATGTGGCTTGATGTCCTTATTATAAGGAGGCAATGGCGATGGTAGCAAGGGAAGGAGCATCAAATTGCCACTAGGGGAGACAAAATTGAGGACCAAAATCTTAGATAAGAACTATTCCAAGATAATTGTGTTAATGGAGAAAATGAAGGAATGTTGGTTGGCAAATGGATGCAATATTGTCATGGATGGGTGGACGGACGGTAGGCATTGTCCACTCATCAATATCATGGTTACATGTTCAGAGGGCTCATATTTTCTTAAGGCAATTGATTGTTCAAGGCATCGCAAGGATACCGATTTTTAGTTTCAGATCCTCAAATGCTATTGAGGTTGGGCCACAAAGTGTGGTCCAAGTAGTGACAAATGCGGCCCATGTATGCAAAGTTGTACTTAAATTAATTGAGGCAGCTTATAGACATATTTGGTGGACTCCTTGTTGTGTGCATGCCATGAATAATGCACTCAAGGACATGGGAAAGATTGATTGGATCAAATCAATGGTCAATTATGATAGAGATGTGCAAATGTTTATCTGCAACCACCACACTTCACATTCACTCTTTGGGACCTTCTCTAAGAAGGAATTCTTGAAACATGTCGAGACTAGATATGCATCCTATTTCATTCTCTTGGAGAGAATGCTTGAGTTGTAAGAGGCATTGCAACTAATGGTTATGACAGCATAATGGAATCGATGGCCCAAGTCCAAGATAGTGCAAGGGAAGAGGGTGAAGGATGTAGTGAAGAGTGATGTTTTTTGGGGTGATGCAAAATACAATCTCCATCATTACTCCAATTTTCCAAGTCTTTAGATATGGGGATGCCAATGCACCTAGCCTTGGAGAGGTGTATGAGTGCATTGATTCTATGCTAGGCCAAATGAAGGTTGTCGTGCGAGAGGACCCCACATTAGCATTCTACAATGAGCACATTCAACTAATCATTCATTAGAGATATGTAATGTCCTTCCTCAAATGTGATGTTCCAAGAGTTGACGTTAGCCCTATTCCAAGGGAGACCGTGGGCTACTGGATGGTAAATTAGGAGTTTCCTAATTTGAGGAGGTTATTATGAAGAAGTTTTAGAATGGATTCTTGGATTCTTCACGAGTTTTGAGAGGCTTGATGGTATGTGGGTTGGTTTTAGAACTGGCTTCATGGTTACTGTTTTTAGTAGATTCTGTTTTGTAGATGGACAGGTTGGGTTGGGATTCGGTTAATTCTTCTTCTTCAAATGGTTTAATTGGCATTATTGTTTTTGGCCCTTGGGTGCATTTTTATGGAGAGATAAGTATTTTCACATTATAATATTATATTTTAATATTATAAAACCCCCTTGCCTAGCATTATAACTTTATGTTGTTCTTAAAAAGGGGACTTGATGTGTAAGCTCTTCATTGAAAAGATAAATTATATTTTGTGGAGTATAGGATTAATTAAAAGGGCCTACTTAGAGGAAAGGTTAAGTTTTTTAAAAAAGGTGAAATATTTTTACTAGGAGGATACTTGCCACTTTTTGGAGAGAAAGATGTATTTGAATTCAAGGTGGGGTTTGGAAACATTCTTGAAGGTTCTAGAAGGCTCTTCTCATATCTATTTATTCTGGCCTCAGCTCTTCATTTGGGATCTTTTGTCTATCATACTGTTATGCTGCTGGAATGTCTTCAGGCAAGCTTCGAGGAAAGCATACCTCCTAGCACATGGATCATCTTCTTGCTTGCAATACAGCAACTAGTTGAGAGTTGATTGTAGATGAGTGAATTTTGTTGTGAGACTTTGCATTGTAGTAGTTTCCTTGCTTTGTTAAATCAGTTTAAGGCATGTTAGTGAAGTTTTCTGTGTTGCTGGTTCATGTAGCTGATTGTGAGTTTTCTTCATATATTCCAAAATAAAAATAATTTCATTGTGGGTATTGTTTCCTTGTGTCTCATTGATAGGGGCGCCCCTTTTGGCAAACTTGCAGATTTTATTAACAAACTTTGAATTTTATATCAGCAAATCGCCCACCTTGAAGGGCCGTACCACTTGGGACTCATGGGGATTTGTGCATAAAAAATGGGAGCTGGTTTTGGATGGTTTTAAGATCTTGTCTTGGGCGCTATCATCAAAGAAGAGTATTGCATTCATTTCCATATGTTTTGGGTGAGTATATAATGATTTGTGAGCATTTTAGAGTAATCTAGGGTTGCTGGGTGTCATATTCTAGTCGCTGGTCTGATATATCAGAATTAAGAAAGTTGTCCTTTGGGCTAGGATTGAGTCTTGGGAGTCACATTTGGTAATTGGGAGATATACTATACAGTTGCAGCATTGAAGAACTTGAATCACTGGCTTTAACTAAAACATTCTAACATATTGTAAGCTGCTAGTAGTACTATCAGCACTTCTCCTCTTTATCTCTCTTTTCTCTATTGTACTTCCCACTGAATAAGTGGAAGAGGCTGGCTTGCCGCCTATTTACTTCGATTAAGTTAGAGACCCTCTGACCATATGCTCGCCATAATTAGTCGCCATTCTTGATTAGGAATTTACTTGATTAACCATGCATTGATCTCTGACCATATGCTTTCATCTACAGGCGCATTCTTGAATTTAGAGTTCCCTTCGATTTACATTGCATTAGATCCTCTGACAATACTCACACCTTACTTACATCGAGATCACAGTACACATTTTAGAATTAAAGTTACTTCCCTCGTTTTGGATTTAGAGCTAACCTTACTTAGTGCGTGTTGATGCTCAATTACATTGTAAGAAAAAACAAAAAAAATTAGTCAGTTCATTACAAGATGAGAAGCTCAACACTCCCTTGCACATGGCTGCCTATGCATTGAACCCCAAGTGGTACGTGCAAAGGCCTAGTATAGTTACACCCATATAGGCTATTGAAGTGAAGGATTCAAGAAGGCCATCCAAAAGATGTATGATCTTGAACAGGCTAGCATCATTCGTACTAAGTGGACAAAATTTGCCACTCTTAGAAGTTATTCTGAGGAAGCCAAGATGGATAGGGGAACTATGGCATAGGAGGACCCAATTTTGTGGTGGACTATGCATGGACCCAATTGTATGACTACATCTCTAGCCATTTGTTTGCTATCTCAAGTTTCTATTTCTTTTGTTGATGAGAGGAACTAGTCTACTTATAACTTCATCCACTCCCTTAAGAGGAACAGGCTTACCTCTAGGAGAGCAGAGAAGCTTGTGCTTGTACATAGTGCCTTGCGACTCATTGACCACAAGACGCTTTTGTACAAGGAGAGTCTAGCAGGGCAATCGGATGTAGAGCTAAAGGATTCAATACAGATTGATGAGGAGCTACAAAGACAAGGCTGGTTGGTATTAGTATGGATGAGCTTGACCATGTGGAGTTCGACTCCAGCAGTTCTAGTGATGAGAAGTTTGGGGATGATTAGAGGTCTCACTTCACTCCATTTTTTTATTTTGAACATTTTGATTTGTTTATGTTATCATCATTATACTCAATGTAATCATCATTATGAAATCTATAATATAGATTTCGAATTCGACATTTTCATTGTTCAATGTTAAATTGTTAATGATCATTTCAAACTTCAAACTTCAAAGTTCATAGTTTAATAGTTTCTAAGTTTTAACTTTTACTCGTTTGCCAAGGTTTCATTTGTAAATTTGTAATTCTTATACTTATACACCTTTTTATAACTATTTTTTCAAGTACTATATGTATTCCAGCGCCACACCCTCTCCCCTCCCCCCACCATTGCCCCGCCATCCCCAAACTTAGGCCTTGCGTCAGAAACCCGTCCTCATGTCCCCCCATCCCCCTGTCAAGAAACTCTGTAGAACACTGGAGAAAAGCAATTAACACAACAATCTATATTCTAAAATCTAAACAAAGGGCAAATTAGAGTCAACAATAGCAAGACACCTTATGAACTATGGAAAGGAAGACCAGCAATAGTCAAATACTTCAAGGTTTTTGGAAGTAAGTGCTACATAAGAAGAGATGAAAATTTGGGAAAATTTGACTCTGGATCTGATAAAGGCATCTTCCTTGGTTATTCTTCAAAAATAAAAGCTTATAGATGTTATAAAAGTTTGCAAAAGATTGTAGAAAGTGCCAATGTAAAAGTGGATGAAGCAAGACATCAAAAGGAGAAATTACAAGAAAATGATCCCCTAGAAGACTCAAGCTGCAAGGAAGAAGAATTTGAAGACTCAAGTTGCAAGGAAGGAGATGGAAAAGAAGAAATAGGATGAAGAGATACAAAGACACCATCTAGATTTGTTTAGAAGAATCATTCAGAAAATTGAGCTTATGGTCAAGTGGTAAGTAACAAAGCAAGGTTAGTTTGTAAGGGTTATGCTCAAGTTGAAGGTATTGATTTTGAAGAGACTTTTGCTCCTATTCACACTCCCTCTGCATAAATGCTAAAATATGTTGGGCTTCTGGAAAACTTATTTAGGTGCACTAACAATGCCAAGTTTGGCGATGCAATAAAGAGTAGAAATTGTCGTACACTATGAGTGCACAGGCTTGAATACAGGGGTCGTACTTTGCAAGAGGGCAAGGGTCATACCTTGCAACTATGAAATTGCCAAAAGGCAAGGAGTCATACGTTGAACCTATAAAATTGCCAAAGTGAGGGTTGTACAATCAAGAGAAGATGCGATACAATAGACAAGTTGAGGTGACTGCCAAGCAAATGGAGCCATACGATCCAAGGGAGGATTTTCCACACGCAAGGGAGAGGCTAAACGGTGAGGAAGAGTGCAACTCATACATTGAAGGTGATGAACAATTGATCACCATACGTTCTGTAAATTACTTGACCATACAGAGTGAACAAGGGGATTTGATGTACGAATCCACTATATGATGCAAGCAGGATGTTTGGATTCAAGCAATGATCTCCATACGTCCAAGCGGGTTGAACTTTTAGGCTGGTTAGCAGGAATTTGCTTCTTTTGTAATCTTTTTGCTTTATAATTTTTGCTTGTATAGTATTCCTGTAATTTTCCTTTATTAATTTTCAATTTATAAGCAACCCCTCTTTTGTGTCATACAATATAAAATATATATGGCCATACTTTATATTTTTTGAGAGTCAGAATTTTAAAATTTGACAACTTTAATATTTTAAAATTTGACAACTTTAATATTTTAATACTTCCAATCTTTAAATTTTTAATATTTTCCAACTTTGATAGTTTTATATTTTTTAGCTCCACCATTTTAATCAATTTTTGCTTTTTCTTTTTTCTTTCTCCCCCATTTTTTGTTTTCTTTTCTTTTCTTCCCCATTTTTGCTTTTCTTTTTCTTTCTTCCCCATTTTTTATTTTCTTTTATTTCTTCCCATTTTTTGTTTTCTTTTTCTTTCTTCCCCATTCTTTGTTTCTTCTCAACTTTCATTGGACTTATGTTTTTTATTTTATTTCTAAAGGCCTTAAGTAGCATCAGAAATTACCACGGTCTTTGTAAGCATTCATTCTCACAACTTTTTGTTCCGACATGTCCTATTCGAAGGAAATGTTGTAGTAGAATTGGATTTTCCATGGCTATCCTTTCACTACTATCACGATGAACATACCTCCCTTACAATTAATGCCATAACTTTGTCTCAGCCGACTATCGAGGTTGTGGCGGATTATTGTACTACTCGCCATAATCCGTTGGAGGTTGGTAGCAGAGTTGGCTCCATGTTACAATCTTTTGCGATTGTATGAGATCTTCATTATATCTAGAATGTTCCACTATATAATAGTTTTTGGCCATCATCACTGGTCGTAGGCTAGGTCCTTCCTCATCTGATTCTTCTGAATGTTCCCCTATTGATTTGTGCCATTCCTCTACGGTCTTCCTCTTTTTCTTCATCCAATTCATAACTAATATACCCTATCCTTTCTCTTGAATAGGTAGCTTTTAGATGCCACCCACCATGCAACTTGATCCATTCAGTAGCTAGCCCGAAGAAAGCATTTGTTAAGTGCAGATGGACTCTTGGTACTACCACTCCTAGTTCTCTTCTACTCTGCATCATTTCCTTGCCATCCAATCTACCATTTCAATTGTGATTGGGTCTTTATTCTCTCCTTGTATGGTGTTAGTTTCAAGCCGTTAATCTGTCTTTTAGCAATGTCGTCCAAATTCAGCGTGGGTGTAACAACCCTATCCAGACTACGGTTTTAAAAATTCAACCATTTTTCGGTTTCAGCCGAAGCACAACTAACTTGTTTTCATTCTAGGGTTTCCAAATGTTTTCAACTGTTCATTTTAAACTTCCAACTAACTTCCAAGTTTTCAGTTTCAGCTGAAAGGTAACATCTAACTGTTTCCATCAATCGTCACACAGAAGATTTAAACTAAATAACTGTCAAACTAGGGTTCCCATTTAACCAATATATGAACTAAGGAAAGGAAATAGCTTCTCTTTGTTCATTAACTAATTTCAGATCTTTCATTTCAGCTGAATGATACAAGTAACTGTCTAATGAATTAATTGTAAATACTTACATTTAACATACAAGAAGATCGTTCATTGCATAAATGAAAGTAAGCTTAAATAGCATTGCATGTACCTGGATTTACGAGTGAGGAAGAAATACAATTGACAGCATCATCTTGTTTTTATACTTGGCTTCTTTAGCGATGAGGGAAAGAGAATTATCATCAGGGGCTTTACCGCCCAACCAAGACCTACTGGTCTCCCGAGTTTCTTCAACTGAAGAACCCGCCCTTCACGAGGGTAATCAACATGGATCAAATTATCATCATGTCTTTGAGCCTGGTGTCCATGATTCCTATACTGTTGGTCGATCCCTCCTCTGTAGGTTCCTCCTATCCAGAAGGATCATTCTGACCAGAGTATATCTGGATCATGGAAGCTGACTTTGCCTAACTGGCATCTACCTTGGCCAAGGATTTTCAATGCTCTGGCACCACTGTGCCGATATCTCTGACACTACTGTGTTGATGTCTCTGGCACTACTGTGCCGTCAGCACACTCACCCTTGCTCGGCATGACAACTCTCAGGATTAAGTTGTAATTTATAATAGCAATTTTAATTACCATTTCTTCTTAGTTCGAGGTTATAATTTAACCATTAAGTTTCATTCATAATAAAGGAGATTCATAGGCATTAAGGATTTTCAAGTCTCATATTTATCTCATAAAAGACTCAGAGAGCAATAATATGCACTAACCGACTTCCAACTAGAGGAAAGAGAATTTGGTTAAACCAAAAAGATAAAGTTCTTAGATGATTTCCAAATGGTTCAAACTGAACCCAGATTCAGAACCTTTTCACTTATTTAAGTTTAGGCTGATGTCTTATTGTAATCATAGAGCTGAAGAGACTAGGCACATAGTTATTCTCTTCTTAATTTAAATATCTGACGATTACTTAATGCTTTTACTGAAGAATTAAAGACACAAGGCTCTTAGCTTTCTGCATCTTACCAGCTGTTATATATATATATATATCCAGATTCATATCAACAGATCATCCACAATTAGGAAACATCAAGATTTCCGGAATGAACAGGTAATTTATTATTCAACCATTAAAGCTTTAGAATAGAGAAGAGGGAAGAGTTTTCGGTATATACATGCACGAGTTATGATGGCCTGAGGATAATTCCATCCCATTCAGATTCTTATCATTTCTCTTCTCTTGGGTTCATAACCTTAGGATTCTTTGTATATTATCATGATTTAGATCTAATCATAAAATAAGATTATTTGATGACTTAAAGGAAAGAGAGAAGGTAAGAACGTAGTTTAATTTAAGTGTTCACCAAACTCCCATCTTTTAAAGATAGGTTAAGATCACGGTAAAGAAGGTTTACCTAACCAGATCAGACCAGTGTGAGTGATGTGAGTCTTGAGTAAGGCAGAGTAGTTAATGCACTCGGTATGTCTTAGTTATACTCAAAGTTCAGGTGATTGGAATTCTAAATTAAGAGACTTCACAGAATGAACATGAAGAAGAGTCCAAAAACCTCCACAAGATCATCAAAACAGAGGATCAAGGTTTGTGAATTAGATCCTTAAACCGACAGGAAGAAATAAATAAGAAATTTGATGAGAATCTGCCTTCAGGGTCGGCTTGATTCCAAACCCAACAAGGCTAAAGATTATATACAAGAAATTAGGTGTCAACCCAACGTTTTCAACAAAGAGTAACTAATTCGATTTAAATCATTCTCATGTATTTTCGTTGCCAACTGAATGTTATTCGACAAAGATATGGAGCAATGTGAATTTAAGTCTCATTCACAAAAGAAAGATTTGTTTACTTGCCTTCAAAGAATTGGTGAAACCCCAAGCTCGAAAAAGATCTCTACGCGCCACAGACAATACCCGTACAAGGAGAGGCGTAAGGAAATTCCTCCTCAAGACTGATCAAAGGACACCACTGAAATTCCACGATATCAAGAAGCAGAGATTGGAATGCGAGATAACTTGCTAATAGCGCCTCACTTAAATCAATTCAAATTCCATTCTCTGATAAAAGAATGCGGCTTGAAAACTCTGGATGGTAAAAGGAAACCAAGCAAGTTCGTTGCTGAATGGAACAAGGGACGGAAGTGAAAGAAACGGATTCGGTTAAAGATTTATAGCACAGAGGCAGAGATTCGAGATTTGTAATGAAAGATTATAATAATAGTGGATATCGATTGAAGGACTAGCTCAAACGATTAACTATCGAGAAAAGCAAGGGCCCTGGGTCTTTCCTCCACTCAACTATATGAAATGCTTCTTCTTCCCACGCCCCATCCCTTCGTCTGCCACTCAAGGACGTTTCAAGAAGGTAGATGGTGCGGAAGCGAAAGAGATTTCTTCATAACTCCGATTTCCCCCGAGAATTCAAAATAATTCCATTTAATTATAACCATTCGATGCCAATATTTAATATCTACAAGTATTAAATTAATATTCAATCATAGTTCGCTCCTCTTCTAATTTATTATTTATTATAGCATTATAAATCAATTTGCAATTCTCTTAAAAATAATTAAAGATTAATATATGTAAATATATATTTAAAATTAACTTATAGAGTAATTAATTACTTTATATTATTTAAGGCCAAGTTACGATTTAGATATTTGTCATACACCGGCTCGAGATAGACAATAAAATTGATCCATTGTTAATCGTGTCCTCTCCCTGATGATATTCCCCTTTCTCTCATGACGGCGGCAAATCTTGCATCCACTGACAAGGACTGGGGTTAGATCGTTCTCAACGGCTAAATAATATGCATTTAAATTTAATCTCATGATCTCATACGAAATCAATACTTTCACTTGCAAATAAAGAGTTCGTTAATAATCGCAATTACGACAGAAGTACCAACTATTGCATTCTCAATGTCACAGTCAAATGAAAGTAGTTATTTGCAACTAACATTGTATTCAAAACACATAACCCAACATGTAATCTCGATGTAAGGGATGTGACCATTAGGCTAGGTCCTTCTTCATCTGGTTCTTCAAATGTTCTATTGATTTTGCCATTCCTCTGGTCTTCCTCTTTTTTCATCCAGCCATAACTAATATACTCCAATCCTTCTCCTGAATAGGAGTGCTTTGATGCACCGGCATGCAACTTGATCCATTCAGTAGGTGTCCTGAAGAATGCATTTGTTAAGTGGGGACGTACTCTTGGTATGACCACTCCTAGTTCTTGCATAACAAGTTTTACCACTACTCCTTTTGGTCCTTTTGGTTCTTGCATAATAGGTTTCTCTTCTACTACTACATCACTTCCACTTGTCATCCAATCTACCATGTGATTGTTATTGCGATCTTTGTTCTCTCCTTATGTAGGTATTAGTTTCAAGCCGTCCAATCTTGTCTTTTAGTAGCATCATCCAAATTCTATACTCCTTATTCTAATTTTAAAATATTAACCAGCTTCTCAATTTCGGCCGAAGAAACAGCTAGCAGCTGTTCTGAGGTTTCTAGGCGATTTCAACCGAGTCAATTTAAATTCCCAACTAACTTCCAAGTTTTCAGATTCAACTAATCTGAAGCAACTAACGGTTTTCACCAACCAATTCACAAAAGATCAATAACTAAATAACTGTCAAACTACAGTTTCCTTTGCAGTTAGAAGGAAAAGAAAATCATTCCCGATGTCATTACATCATTCAACTCATCAACTAACTTTTAAACTTCCATTTCTAGTTTAAAGAAAACTATTAACTATAAACATATAACAGAGAATCTCAGAAAGATAATAACTACGTCAATCTATGGTTTAAGAAATGGAAAACTAGCTACCAGCTTTCACCCGGCAATAACTAACTATTCCATCTAGGTTTCCCATTCAACCAATTAACTAACTGAGGAAAGAAATAACTTCTTTATTTTAATTAACTAATTTCAGATCTTTCATTTCAGCTGAATGAATCAAGTAACTATCTCACTAATTAACTGCAGAATCTTACAATGTACATTAACATAAAAGAATAACATTCATGGCATAAATGAAACTAAACTTTAATTAGCATTGCATGTACCTGGTGTACGAGTGAGGAAGGAGTACATTTGAAATCATCTTCATGCTGAGATACTTGGGCTTCTTTATCAATGAGGGAAAAAGAATTATCATTGAGGGAAAAAGAATTATCATTAGGGGCTTTACCGCCCAATCAAGACCTACTGGTCTCCCGAGTTTCTTCAACTGAAGAACCCGCCCTTTACGAGGGTAATCAACATGGATCAAATTATTATCATGCCTCTGAGCTTGGTATCAAGGACCTATACCTCCTGATCGACCTTATTAAGGGTACCTCCCAACTAGAAAGGCCACTCTAATCAATGGTATATATGGTTCTTGATAGCTGACAGATGCTGAATCTACCATCGTACCTTGGCCAAGGATTTTAATTTTACTGGCACTCCTGTGCCGATGTCTCTGGCATTCCTGTGTCAATATCTCTGGCACTCCTGTGCCGTCAGCACTCTCACCCTTGCTCGACAAGATGACGTTTGTTCCAAGATTTAAATTATAATGTCCAGATTAAATTTCATTTCTCATTTAATATATATTTTATTCCAAGTTTCATCTAGCAACAGGATTCTTAAATCAAAGTCATATTCTTTAGATTTATAGTTTAAATGAAAACATTGTCTGGCTTAGACAAGCTCATTCCTCTCAAGAAATCATAAGTAAAGTTTCAAGTCACGGGGAAACTCATAATCTATTTCCATTCAAGTTGACACAATTTGATATTCTCAACAACTCTAGACAACAGTAACCTTCAGGTCAGGTTCGAGTTTTCAAGATCTCAATAAATATTCTTATATGTTTATAATTAGGAAATTTTGAACAGCAGAATGAATGAAAACCAAGTCAAGATTCAATTCACTATCAAGACAGAGGTTGCCCAATATATTTAGTTATTCTTCCCAAATTTCATAGTTGGGAATTTGTTCAGGTCATAACCCAGCAAATCCCATTTACAAAATCAAAGCTTGATCACTATAAGGAAAAGAACTCTATAATCGTTCAAACTCCTCAACAAGTAAGCAATTCAGACCCACAATCGACAGAGGAATACCTAAATAAATTAGATTGAGGAATTGACTTCAAGGTCAGCATTACCCAAACCCAACGAGGGTTTAGTTTTGAGAACAAGAGAGTGGAAAAGAATCTGGTGATATCAACAAGAAAACTCAGATTAGTAAGAAACTCATAAGCAACTACATCATTTCCAAATATTACACGATTAAGAGAATTGCAATAAACAAGTCTATTGCACTTAAAGAGATACGATTCCAAGTTGGAAGTCAATACCCAGATTAATTACAACACGGTAAAAGCAATACTAGAAGAAAATAACCCATTACTTGCCTGAGAGATTGAAATCGTAACTTGATAACAAGCTCTTCTCTCCGCAATTCCACTAGCCAAAAGAATTCCAAACACTCTTAGATGCGTAAAATATCCGAGACGGAGAACAGGGTTCGACACCAGTATTTCAAATGGAAGATACGCTAAGCAGACACCCAACTCAAAGCATAGCTCAACAAAACTTCACCATAAGTATTATTTCACAAGATGCCAACCTCAAGAAGAAGACAGAGTAATGTACAAGCTTGTATAATACCGACGAATACAGAGAGGGATCCCAAACGTGAGCACAGTGGGTATGGCAAACTCAGAAAAGGACTTAAATCTCAAAAGCAACAGAGGATTAGAGCGAAGCCTCGAAAAAGTGTACGACTGACAAAGAGAAGGAATGAGAGACGCCGAGAGATGATAAGAAAGATAAAGGCGGAATAATGAACAGATGATTTCGGAGAACACAATAATCTTCCAGAACTTGAACCCAAGTAACAGATTAATGGCCCCCGAAAATGCAGAATGAAAACCCAAACTTCGAGAGTGAATGAGGTGAAAGCCGACAACCCCCAAAATTCTAGAATAGAGAATTTGAAATCCTTCCTCCCGTCTCTTCGCCTGTCCATTCTTGGACATTTCAAGAAGGAGGTGGTCAAGAACGGAGTTGCATTCCCTAATATCGATTCCACACACAAAGATTCCAAAAGGATTAATTTCCAATTAAGCCATTCGATAGTTCCTCTCATTTTTTTTAAGGACGATACTCAAGTATCTTATAATAAAATAAATATTTAACATCCTCTCGCGATTATTAAATAGCCATGTGAAATCTCTTATAAGGTGATTATTGATTTTTATATTTACCAAAGTTAAATTGATATACATTATAGATTCGTTCCACCCCAAGGATTTCAATATTTAATTATATCATTTATTAATCAGTTGCTTACTCCTTTAAAATTATAAAAGATATATATATATATATATATAAATTGACTTAGAGGATGAATAACTATTTTAAATTGCTCATGGCCAAGTTACGACTTAGATTCTTTGTCGTTCACCGACTCGAGGTAGATAATCAAATTGATCCATTGTTAACTATGTCCTCTCCCTAATGATATTCCCCTTTTTCTCGTGACGTCGGCAATCCTGCATCCACTGACAAGGATTGTGGTTAGACCGTTCGCAACGGCTAAATAATATGCATTTAAATTTAATCTCATGATCTCATTCAACTTCACGTGAACAATAAATTCACTTGCAAAATAGTGAGTTCGTTAACATTACAGTTACGATAAAAAGAACTAGTGCATTCTCAATGTCATAATCATATGAAAGCAGTTATTCGCAACTAACATTGCATTCGAAATACATAACCAACATATAGTCTCAATGTAAGGGATGTGACAAATTCTCTAACTTGATAGCCCCCTTGTCAGAGATTTCTCAGATTTTAAAGTGACTGAGCAATCTCAACTTGAATTTTCTTGGTTTTATTTCGTTATGACAATTATATTTTAGAACTAATTGTCCAAGCTGGAAATTCACTCATCAGAGATGTTTGTCATGCCAATACTCTCTTTTTTGCATTGCTTTTGTTACCCACTAGGCCAGCACCCTTTGTTTGTCAAGTTTGTTCAATTGGAATAGTCACTCTTTCAAACTCTTTGTATCACCTAGTCAATTCTCCACTGTAATCCTTAAGGTTGATACCATGTACTTAGCAGGGGCTACTACTTCTTGGTTGTACATCAAGTGGAATGGTGTGTATTCTATAGTCACCTTCTACGTCCTTTGATATGCCCACAGTATGGTTGGCAACCTTTCTTTCCAGTCAACTTCTTCAGTGTTGCACAACTTGTGAATGACAGAGATGAGTACTTTGTTCATAGACTCTTCCTGTCCATTCGCTCTTGCGCAGTACGGACTTGACAAGTGATGAAAAATACATAACTCCATCATCATCAAACGAATGACGTGGTTCACAAAGTGTCCTCCCCTATCATTGGTAATTTGTATGGGGATACCATACCTAGTGACAATTTGCTCATAGATGAACCTTGTCGTACTAATTGCAGTGTTGTCAGGGAGTGCTTTGGCTTCTACCTATTTTGTTAGGTATTTTTTGGCTATGACAATGTATTTGCATCTGTGTAGTTGGTTGACTTTAAGCAGACCGATGAAATCAAGTCCCCACCTCTCGAAGAGTTCCTGTGGCTGTGATGGGAACAATGGGATATAGTCTCTCTTCAGTGGTTTTCCAACTCTCTAACAAGTGTCACATCCCACTACCCATTCTCGAGCATCCATGTGCAATGTCGGGCACCACAAACCTGCCAAAAAAAAATTTTGGGTTGTGGCATATGGTCCATTATGTCCTCCGACAAGCCCTTCGTTTACTTCATTGCGTACTCCTAGTCTTTCCTCCTACATTACACATCGCCTTAGGACATGGTCATACCCCATTTTGTACAATAATATGTTAATGAGCTGGAAAGTTTTACTCTTCAAGAATAGCTTCCTTCTCTCTCTGGCATCTCCTTCGGGAAAGTGGAAGTGGATAGATATCTATGACGTTCTCATACTATGGAGGTAGTGTTGTGATCTAAAATAGATGAGCATCTGAAAAATCTTCATTCACTCCTTTGGGTGGTTCACCCGACTTAATCCTAGACAATTGGTTGGCTATGACATGGCTTTTCCCCGGCTGAACAATAATAGTGAATGTAAATTCTTGCAATAGTAAGAACCACCTACTCACTCAACCTTGAATTATTGGCTTGTTCACCAAATACATGAGGGCCTGGTGATCAACATAGAAGGTGAATGGTGTTGCTGTAAGAGTTGGTATAGAATAACTCTACACCATGCAAGATTTGGCTAAAGATTATAGCCACCCAAGATCTAGGAACTTCATATAGCACAAGAGAGATCAATATGCAATGCTCAAGATTGCAATGGAATTAAATCCAATAGAATTCAATTCTTGATTTACACAAGACCACCTGATTATATAGCCAAGGTGAGACATAGGATTAAATAGGATTATGACAAATGTCTTAATCCTATGTCATGTTACAACATATCATAACTACCTAGGACACGTGTTAAAAGTCAAATGATAAGATAAGATCTAATGACAACTAACACCTCAAGAAAGGGAATGAAGTCCCATAACATGAAACAGGACCTACAAGGAGAGAGGCATCTCATGAGAAGACGTGTCTCCACAAAGTGAAGACACGTCCACTTATGGGACGTGTCCCTTGAGCGCGCGGGCTTCATAACAACTGAAGCCATTCGTTGTTAACAAAAACTAATATGAGAGTTTTCAACAATCATGAATTCGTTTTAACCATTTTCCAAATTTTGATCATCTTCAAAAATTCGAAATCTTATTTGATGAATTTATATTTTAAGAGCAGTTTGGTTAAATATAAATGATGATGATGCATGAATGCAATCATCATTTATATCTGACCAAAACTATCTTAAATCAACACTCCCTCTTAGCTAGGGAAGATATTCCAAATCAAATAAGTGGAGATATCACCTACACACGTGATATCAAGATATGAAATGTTTTCATAAGATTGTCAAGTCACATGACATTCTTCATAATCACATCTTCATTATGGTATGTGCACTGACATCAAGTCACATGATGTCTACCATAATAATTCATGGCATATCCACAGATGTATGTAGTTATCCACCATGATTATCTCTTAAGGATCACAATGATCTTCGAATGACATCAAGTCCATGATATCCATCAAAGTGTTCAAGAGATACTATCATGACATGTCCACAAATATCAAGTCACATGATATCTATCATGATAGTTCAACTCAACATTGTAGAGTCGTCACTTTACAATGTTACATACAAGTGTTCATTATTAGAAAGATCGTCACCTTTCAATAATGTACATAGGGGGAGCGGGCCCATAAGGTCATGGAGTCACACACATGACAAAAGAGTTTACACATTAAACATCATTTAAATATATTAGTACAACTTCTAAACAATTTTGAATTTCAAACATAATATCAAATTACATTTCAATCATACCAAGCTTCTTCCTGAAGTGTTCAACCTTGATTCGGGAGAGAGGTTTGGTGAGAATGTTTGTTGTTTGATCATTTGTACTAATATACTCCAACTAGATCACATTCCTGTCTACCATGTCTCTTACATAATGGTAGGGGATCTCAATGTGCTTAGATCTATCATGGAATACTAGATTTACAGAGAGTTTGATGCAACTCTGATTATCACAATGAATGATAGTAGGATTCAAGGGCTCACCAAAGAGTCCCACAAGCAATTTCCGAAGCCATACTGCTTCTCTTGCCCCCATAGAGGCTGCAATGTATTCAGCTTCTGTCGAGCTTTGAGCTATGGAAGACTGCTTTCTGCAGATCCAAGAAATCATAGCCGATCCCAAACTGAAGCAACATCCTGATGTACTTTTCCAATCGGTTACACTTCCAGCCCAATTTGAATCAGAGTATCCATGTAGATCTAGTTGATTATTTTTGTAAAGAAGACCATATCCAATAGTGCCTTGAAGATATCTCAATATATGTTTCACAGCCATAAGGTGAATTTCCTTTGGCTCACACATGAACTGGCTTAGAGCATTCACTGCATAGCAAATATCAGGTCTGGTGTTGACCAAATACATCAATGATCCAATCATTTGTCTATATAGAGTGGTATCTGCACACTTAGATTCTGCTGCTACTTCTTTTAGTTTGTGAAGGTTGGTTTCCATAGGTGTAGACATGGGTCTACAATCCAACATTCCAAATCTCTTCAGAATATCAATAGTATACTTCCCTTGGTTTAGTATGATGCCATATGATTTCTGCCATACTTCTAAACCTAGGAAGTAGTGTAAGATGCCCAAGTCTTTCATGTCAAACTCTGAAGTTAGATCCTTCTTTCCTTGAGCAATGAGGCGATCTTCTCCTATTATTAGCAGGTCCTCAACATATAAAATAATTATTAACATATCACCTTTGATTACCTTAAAGTAAAGATTTGGGTTTGCATCATTCTTGGAGAATCCTAGTCCCAAGAGGTAGCTGTCAATTCTTTCATACCAGGCCCTGGGTGCCTGTTTAAGTCCATAGAGTGATTTCTTT